>PVIR01007808.1:0-44306 GCA_004026965.1 Petromus typicus | reverse complement strand
CTGATGGATTTATTTCTAAAATTTCTCATTGATCATGCAGTGGATCCAGTTTTTCATTTTTCCGAGTCTGAAAATCAAATTTATATTTTCAATCTAAAACTCCTGACTGCAGTTAAGTGTGTGGACCTAATGCCAACTGGGCCTCCAACCTTGAGCTGAGGTTGTTTGTTGTAATCAAATGGGTGGACAGGGCTAAAAATACATTTACTACTTAAAAGAAAGCCTTGTAAATGGAAAAAATCTTTTACGTGCTCATTGGTCTGTCTGCTTTCTACCTTGGATTTTGAAACAGGAGCTGTAACATTAACTTCAGCAATATCCTGATAAGCACAACTTGTATGGAAGCAAATTGAAATAGATTTATTCCAGACTCAAAGATGTTTCCGTTCTAACATTGCTCTGAATGGCCGAATGTCTTGGCAGCTCCAAGCACAAACAAGCCACCTGGGAGTGGAGGTAGGAGAAACATCTGCCATCTTCTCAGGTACAGGAGTTGACATCTTTTGGTTTCTACCTTCATAGTAAGAACATTCTTCTCATATTCAATGCTTCTTGCTGTACATTACCTCTCTCTGTTTATTAGGACACAGTACATCTTAAATGACCTCTCCTCCTTCTGTATTCCACTAGGCTTTCCAGAAGTGAGCTGTTCCAGTTCATGCACACAGTTCCAAGACTGTCAGGTCTGATAATTTTGGACTAAGTGAGCTGGTCAAATGGATGAAAATGAAGCCAACTTTCAGTCAGAGATAATTTGGCTGTACAGTGTGACAGTTTCATTGCGATAGAAAGTATAGGAGCTTACAAGTCACAGAATAATTCAGACTAAAATATCTAAGGGTCTTTTTCCATTTGAAAATGAATCGAGTCATTCTGTGAGGCTGAGGATTGACAGCGTAATGGAAAGTGAGCGAACTGCAGAAGTTCTCACCAGGTAACTGCACTGCCAGAGAAACGCATAATACAGTCTGTTATTTGAAAAGAGCATGAAAGAACCTTCTGTTTTCTGGGGAGGTGCCACAGCTCATAGTTCTTGGCCAATTACAGTTAGTTACTACTAAATCGTAGTTAGTAGAAAGTGCTTGTTACCTCGTTGACTTTAGGGATGGTGGAAGCAGTCATGACACCAACTCTTATAGTGACTTTTGCTAGCACAGGTAAACATAACTAAAACTGCTTTCAAATAGTGCATTCCTTGTAAGAAGTGCTTGTAACCAAAGATACTGTTACATAATAACAATCTCGACTATTTCAACATCATCCTGAAGATTGACCACAGGTTAAACCAGTAGGTTTCAGTGATCTTTGAACTTCTACCTTTCACAGTAACGCTTTTATTTCCTAGATAGAACATTTTGTTGAATGCAATTCATGGTGCAAATGTTATAAAAATTAATTACATAAACTATACATATGCTTATTCAAATGTTTCACTTACCAGAATTAAGAGGCAACTTGAGGCCAATTTTGTATGCTCAGGGATGGTAGAAAACACTGACAAAATCAAGCAGCCAAAGACAAGGAGAAAACTGTAAAACAATAAAAAAAGAGAGAAATTTGGTAAGAACCTCACCTTCTCACTACAGAACAAATAAAATATCAGCCCCATTTGAATGGGCATGGGTAAAATCATAAAAGCTCTTGGCAGGTACCAGACTGTTTGAATATCCAAATATACAATGACACTGTAAATGAGGCCCTCTGCCACTTTGGGGATGAAGGAAAGGCTGCAGGTTACACTGTGTATGTACCATGCTGTGTCTAAGTGTTCATGCTGAGGTATCTGAGCTTCTCATGCAACTGCAGGGAGGGACCCCACGAAAGGTTCAGCCGATGGGTCTTGTTCTCCTATCCGAGGCCTCATGGTGTTGCCCCTCTCCTTTCAAAAACGCAGATTTCCCCTCATGTTTGGCAGCAGTTGCAGATATACTACTGGATTTTCATCTATCTTTCTTTTATATTAATAAAGACAAAAAAGGAAGAGAATGCTTTTCTATGCTACCTAGGGAACATCCATTTCCTTGTAGTCAAATTGAGAGAGAAATGACCTCCAAAGAGCAGGTAAGAGCAAGCATTTTCTGCCTGTCAACCCTTCGACTATTCTGGAAATATGGAGCCCCTGTATCAAAAGAGAGCTGACTTCCAAAGAAAATGTCTAAGAGAAGAAAAGGTTCTGCTTCAAAGTGGAATTTTCTTTCTGGAATGCAAGCTAAACCCAACAAATTAGTGTCCTGGGCTCTATTTTTCATTTTCACTTATTCCTTAGAAAGTCACACAATAAATACGTAAACCCTGGTTCCTGTGTCCCTCCATCTGACTGTGCAGTTAATCCCTGTCTCCCCTTGGCTTGCCCTTAAAAAGCTCCCATGTCTTTCGACCACACTTGTCTCAGAGGACCCAGGGCCTCTAAGTAGGGATTGGCTAGTTATGGCCTGGGAAGCAGATCTGGCCCTCAACATTTCATTTTGTGGATAAAGTTTGATTGGTGCACAGCTGCTCCCATTCATGAACGTGTTGTCTGAGACTGCTTTCATGCTACTGCTGTAGTGGCAACAGAGACAATCTCGCTCACAAGATGGAAGTATTTACTACTGGCTCATTAGAGAATTATTTTGTGAATGGATGTTAGCAATTCCTTCTTTCTTTCTACGACAACAGAGAACTGGAGTGGGAGCTCCTGACCGCTCAGATTCTGTGAGCTGGTAACAATGACTAGATTCAGAGTAGTGGAAACTAGGCTGGAAACTGTGCTTATCCCATCCCTTGTGCTGCCCATGTTACCCTCAGAAATATAGGGACACGCCAATTTCCATTGTACAGAGGTAAACACTGAGAATGAGCAGTACTTTGTAACTCATCTGAGGTTGTGCAGCAGAAAGTGGTTGGAGAAAGGTGTTGTCGGCCCCCGCCCCCCAAACATACAGGTGGGAGTGAGCACGCAGACATGAGGGTGGTGATACATTCTCGACCCAGCAGGGACAGCTTTGATACACTTGTGTGTCTCCTCAAATGCAGAGAGGAGTAGCTGCTGTTCCAAACAGACCACATCTCCAGTGGGAGGCAAGGAATCTACTAGCAATTACAAAACTCAGCCTGTGATTTTAAAAGTAACGCACGATACTTTTCAGTGCAACTAAATGAATCAGGATGCTGAAATGTACCTTAAATTGACTTGGAATAAAAAGTGTAAACTAGTTATCAAAATACAATGATCCTATCCGACCCTAAACTAGAAATGAGAAAATGAAATTCAGGGGTCACTCGAATGGTTGGGAGGATGACGTGGTCCCAAAGAAGGACGTGATAGGTGTGTCCCTTTCAGAGAGTGGCTGTTGAGTCCAAGCGTAGCAGAAAACAGAAAAAAATGACCAGGGACTATTTAACTGGTAAAATGCTATTTTCCTCCAAGACCATCTGACGGTAGATCCATGACTTCATATTTGTATCCAAAATAGATCATTTTGCTAGTCCCTTATGGGTTAATATTTGCAAACTGCTTAATCATTTTCCTCAGGCTTCTGCTTTGCTCATTTTCTTCTTTGAACTGATATTATCTATGCTTAGAGAAGTTTCAGCACCAGTCTTCTGTCATCAGAGGCCTGTAAGTGAGAAACCTTCATTCCTCTGGCTGCCCACTGGGCTAAGAATGGATACACGCATTAATTAGTGTGTTCCCTCCTGTCTTCTGCTATTCATTCATTTATTCAATTGGTAAATACTGATTAAGCATACAGTGCTAGTTTGAGCTATGTAGGTACAGTGATAAAAGTGAATTCCTTTCTTCCTTCCTCCCTCTGTCTTGCTTTACTTTTTCTTTTCTTTCTTTGCCTTAAAATGTTTAAGGTCTACTGAAGCATGCAGAGAAGTAGACAGACATATGCAGAAAACTCAAGTTCTGAGTGCCGACTGCAGTGACGGGGTGTGCCAGGGATGCCAGGGCCAGATGGCAGCGGGGAGGTAGGAGGTGCTGGCAGCTGAGTTCATGGATTCCACTTCAGAATGAAAATAGGAGACTGTCTTAAAAAGTATTAAGGATTTCAAGATAGGGACAACCAAATTTGGCAGTCATGTAAGTACAGGGTCCAGAGGTCACACAGGTCGTGTGCCTGGGTGACCTGGGATTAGGCGAGACTTTCTGGGGGGGAGAGGAAGCTGCATGGCTGGGGAAAAGGAACACTCTAGCCCACAAGACTGTGTGGGTCAAGGCCACACGCAAGCAAAATGTCAGTGGAAGTTACTCATCAGTCATTAAGTCAGAGCTCATGAACACAGCTAGCTGGCTTACCCAGTGGTATGTGAGAAGTGTCAGGCAGATCATTCTTATAAGCTTGTCTTTGGATAGATGCCATTTCAGTTCAACTGCCGTCATGTGCTAAGTATGCTACTCATGAAAGACGTGACATGCACTTCTAGGGATGGGAAGATAAATGAAGCGGTCTCCACCCTCAGGGATTACAATCTCCAACAGATGTTCCAGGTGAGGAGAGTGGATAATGATGAAGGCACAGGAAGGTGAGCATGAGGAGAAGTACCCCAGAGACTGACACCTGGAAGAGATCCCTTTCTGTTAGGAAAGGGGGGGGGGTGCATCAAGAAAGTTTTCCAAAAAACACAGTGTCTGAGAGGGGTGTTGAAAGAAGAAGAGCGTTCAGCACGAGAAGTTTCTGGAGAATATTCCAGCAGAAAGGTGTGAGACAAGGTCATGAGCCAGAAAGCAAATAAGAAGACTGCAGGTCAGGAGAGGGTCTGCAGTAGTAGATGGTGCAGTGAGCACCAAAGACTTCTGCACAGGCCTGTGGCACCACGAGTTGCTCATGTGCTTTGTAGGTGCTGCTCCCCGCCACAGCTCCAGGCTCACAGTGCAGCCACCACCACAGACCGGGCTGCAACTCCGTAACATCTGCTCCCCAAGTTAGGGAGAAAATATCTGCTTTGGGCCTGCCGTTTCTTTCACACTGCACAGCACTCTCCCTCCGGAGTGCTGTCTATCCTGGGGGCACTGAGGGCACTGGACAGACACAGTGACCTTGTGGAGGTGACTGTGTTCAGGTGCCCTGCTGTGCTGTGTGTCTATACTGACAGCCTTGCTCAGAACGTCCCCTGTACATGGGTCATGCTGATGACTGGCCACTGCTGTACTGTGTCTTTCCCACTGGTGAGGGAGGGAGGGTGGTGGAGACAGCTCTCAACTGAGATATGTTCATCCAGAAGCCTTAATATCAGTGTAGTTGCATTTAAAATTTAGTGTGTTATAGTATGAATGGGAAAGGTCATGCCTTTACTTATTACTACTCATGGAGACAAATCATGATGGTGTTAGAGTATTTTTAACTTTTTCATTCATGAAATCATGTATTTTTCCTGCTTTACAGTATAGATAATTTTTCTTTTATGATCACATGTATTTCAAAGCCTATAATTATAACCCCAGCATTTAAAAATATTACTCTGAAAAATGGTTTATAGTTGTTATGAGATTGATGAAGGGTCAATGGACACACACATGTGCACATGCACATGCACAGACACACACAGACACACACACACACACACACACACACACACACTGTGCTGGACGACTGTGGAGTCTGGATAGGAGCTGGAGATGGGCTCATTTGGCAGCATAAACAGTTTACTGTGTTACATCTTACAATCATTTAAAAAAATCAACAGTTTTTCTTTTATCTATGAATCCTAAGGTGTTATATGATACATATTTCTTGAAAATAATACTGTAACTGCGATTGACCTTTATTCTACCAGAAACAATCATTTATGTTTTGCTTCTTAAGAGATTTACTTTGATCCAACTTTTAATCCAAGACTTCTTCATTGCAAGGCAGTTTATTGGAAGAGGGAAGAGCATTGGTACAAAAAGTACCTGTGCAAAGGCTTCTATCCACTTTTCTAGTAGGTTCATTATGAACCAACTTGTCAAATTTAATTTCATAAGAAGCTTGACTGTCATGGGTTCTTATGGAGCAGGGTCACCTGGCTTTCAAAGCTCCTGCTTCAAGCACAGGTTGGCTTAGCCAGAAATAAAATTAAGAGGTGAAAACAGCACACTCAGAACTCTTTGAGTCTTGATGCTATGAACCATAGCCCATTACATTAGTTTACTTCTTGCAAACATACAATTCCAGCCACTCACAAACAGTAGCGAATGAGGGAGAAGAAAGGAGAAGAAAGGGGAAATTGAGTTGATGGGTGGAGCAGGCCTCTCCCCAGGGTGACACAAAGTGGGCGTGGCTGGTTGCAGCAGCCACAAGTCTATGGAGAAGACGCTCCATACAAGTATTCTGGTAAATATTTTGCATGGAATAACTTTCACTTGCACTTATACTTACTGAAAAGCTCTGGAAGAGGAATCACAGGATTACATAATGGGTGTAGATACAAAAACTTTTAAAGATACAACTTTTAAAGAAGTAGATACAAAAACTCTTCTTTTTCATGTAATGGTGGCTGAACTCAGGAGCACTCTATCACTGAGCTATATTTCCAGCAATTTTTAAAAAATCTTTATTGGTACATTAAATATATACATCATGATTGCACTCATAATGGGGATTTGTACCAGTATAAGACACAACTTAATTCTCATTTTTTCTCACAGCCCTACCCACCCTACCACCCCCCCATATACATAAAATTTGTTTCCTTACTTTTTTGTTACAATCTCAACATTTTCCCCTTTCACCCTATTTTACATTGAGCATTTTCTATTTCACAATATATAACATACAATTCTAGGACTCATTTACATCTTTATTTTCTCATATCAGAGAAAAGATGCGATATGTACCTATCTGTGCCCTATTTATTTCGCTTATGAGGATATCCTCAAGATATGTCCATTTAAGTAGAAATGATTCAAACTTATCATTTTTTATGGCAGAGTAGTACTCCATTCTGTAGAAGAACCACAGCTTTTTTATCCAGTCTCCAGTTGATGGACACTTGGGTTGTTTCCAAGATGCAGCAATCACAAATTGGGCTGCTATAAACATGGGTGCACCTATGTCACTGTGATATGAGTCTTTTAATTCTTGTGTGTATATACCTAGCAGGGCAATGGCCGGGTCAAATGGGACCTCCAATCCTAGCTTTTTGAGGATTCTCCAAACTGATATTTCCAGCAATTTTTATTTATTTTTAAAATTTTGAGGCAAGACTTTGCCAAGTTCCCCAGACTGGGCTTAAATCTTGTGGCCTTCCGCCTCAGCTTCCTGAGCAGATGAGAGTCCAGTGTGTACCTCTGCACTTAGGTTAGATGTGGAATCTTTTAAGAGAACCGTTCTTTAGAAATAACTTCCAAAGGAAATTGAAGCCTGCCTCTGCCTTCTCATAAAAGTTTCTCTTTGATGAAGTCTACACTGCAGTCCACTTGACGGGCGCCCCAGGAAGGGCATCACAAGGGATGAGCCCGGAGTTGACAAGCCAGTGCTGGTGGCACAGAGGACCCATGACTCATGTGCATCCAACCGGGGGACAGACCACCCCATGGAATCAAAACCTCCTCCTGGCGAACCAAGAGCTGGTGCTCACTGGTTCTCTTCCTGAGTCCTAAATTTATGTTTTTCTAAACTTGGTACTTTGTAAAATGTCCTTTCTGAATAATTTTTCCATAAGAGAAATTCAGTTTGAGCTTGAAGTCTGTTCACAGTGCACGTCAGCTTCTGTCACAAATCAACATATATTAAATACAGCATTGTGTTTTCTTTAATGGTGATTTGGAATAGCTGACTAAAAACAACAAATCTTTCTACGTTAGTACATTCAGCTCCAAATATGACTAAAGACCTTCATCAATAAAACGTATCACTGCAGTCTCTGTGCCGCTTTAGGAATAGGCCCATCAGGCCTGAGGATTTAGCTCAGTGGTTCCAGCACTTGCCTTGCTAATGCAAGGTCCCTGGTTTGATCCCTGGTAACCACATACAACAATGCTGGGTGTGGAGACTCACGCCCACCAGCAATCAGTACCACATACCACAGTGCTGGGCATGGTGGCTCACGCCTGTAATCCCAGCACTCAGGAAGCAGAGGCAGGAGGATTGCTGTGAGCTCAAGGCTCATTTGGGTTACATAGTGAGCTCAGGACCGGCCTGAACTACAAAGCGAGACCCTGTCTCACAAAAAAAGAATAGACCAATCAGCCAACGTGACTTGGAATGTGTGTTTTAAGTGTGATGTGAAGAGGAAACCAGAGAAGGTGGGAAATAGCATTTGCTGTTCACTCAGGGTGCTTTGTACAGGGCTGTGGCTACTGGAAATGAGACTGAGCCAGCGAGAGAACTCACAGCTACTGCAGGGTCCTGCTCAGACTAGTGTCTGGACTCGGCAGACACAGGCACAAGGCAAACTCTGCCCAATTTCCACTCCGGATCAGGAATTCACGCAGCCAGGTGAGTCTGCCTTAATCTCCCAAGCAGAAATGAACTGTAAAACACCATGTATAGATAGTTGTGCAATTTCTCTCGGGAGCTTCCAGAGCCCAGTGTCTGTCTGACACTCCAAGGCAGCACAGGCCTGGGATACACAGCTCTACGGCTGGAAAACTGTCTCACCCCAAGTCAACCCTCCTACTCTGAGGCCTCACTCACTGCTGTCCTACTGGGCCCTGCACCACAAGGCCATGGTGCCTGCCACCCACCCACTTCAGATATCTCATCAGATATTTGTCATCAGATGGAACCTATCAAGCCCCATTTGCTATCTACTTTCCCTATAGAACAGTGTCTGTATCTGCTGTTGTCCTTGTCAGTGCTCTTCGTTTATCCACTTTATTACTGAAGTGAGCCTCAGTCCGTCTCCTTCTCCAGTGTAAGCAGATGACCTGGCCTTTCGTCACAAGTGTAAAACAGCTGCACTCTGTACTGCTGCTGGGGAATCTGGGCTCAAACGTCCCACTCCCTGGCTAGAGAAAGTATGTTTCCAAAAGGGACTGTGTCGGACATTCAGGTTTCGTATCACACCAGAGGACTGAGCAAACCTTATGTCTATCAGTCTGTATTTTTGGATTCCCCTGCTTTGGTCTCTAAATTAATTTCATTAAACTGTGCTTTGTTTTCTGTTATCTCCTTTAGAAATAAGTAAAGGACATTCAACCGATTTGCTGTATTTTAAGAGTTTCTCAACATTTTACATTCTGTTACCTCAGTGAAACCATCTATGACAAATGTGCATCGGTACGTTACCCTAAGAAACATCTATGTCATTTATGGAAAAAAAGACAAAGTTCTAAGGTGACAGCGGTGATCTTTTAATGTATTTTTCACCTTGTCTTGGCTGCTAGGACCTCGGAAGTGGACTTGTAATTCATGTTAATAGAACTGAGTTTAGGAACATTGTTAACACAGAAGTACCTGCTCGGGTGTAAACTTTGTTCTTGAACTCTGCATTATTTTGCAGTTATTTTATCTTTTCAGTGTTGTATTAGCTACAGAGATGTGGAGACACTGTAGCAGCTACTGGAGGTTCAGGCACAGGACTTATGCTCCGACACTTTCAGTGTATCGGGAAGGCAGGCCTTTGCTTATATTTTTATCTACTCAACTTTTCTGCATGATGCCTGGGACACAGGAAATGCTCAACTAAATGACGATGGTAATAAGGATGTGCTTTAGTCTATCACTACTCTTTCCTTGAACTGAAAGTTCTAATTAGCCTAAAGTTTCATTCCTTTTAAAGAACAAAATGACACTACTGGCTCAAATTTAACATATGCTAAGATGAATAACATTTCACTCACTTGAATTTCTGGAAAGCCTTTTTATTTCATTGGCTACTTTTACGCATTATTACGTTAGCTTTCATTTGTGTACTCCCAGCATGAATCACCAGCTCCCAACTATAGGAACCCCTGAATGTGCTGCAGTTCTCTCCAGGATTTTCCTATAAAGCCCTGTGGTGTTTGTCCCTGAAGAATTCTTATTAGATATATTTTCTTTCAGGAGAATAATTACTCTGCTTAAATCTCTCTATTATCCCCCAAGGATATTAGAAAACACTTCTCAGGGCCTTGTTGAAATCAAGACATTTTATCTACTCTATGGTCTTTATTAAGCAAAATGGTTAAATTTATCCAAAGAAGATATAAACATTCTTAGTCTTGGCAAGCTTTGTTGCTTTCTAGTAGTCACAGTTGATATTTACATTTACTATAAATAATTTGCTAACATATTATCTGAAGTATTTCTGGAACTGCTACTGAGTTTATCAGTATACAAGGTCCAGGGCCCCTACTATACTATACATATATTTTTTGACAATGTGAATATTTCCCTATCCTAATCATTTGGCATCCATTATATTTTTTCAAGATTTAAAAAAATTATTAATAAAAGTCCTTTAATTTTACTCATAAGTACTTTGATGACTATTAAGAAATATCTAAATGTCATTACAAAGTCTTGGAATTTGGAAAGGTGACTGGATCCTGGATGAGAAGTATTAGATCACAGGGTGGATGGATTACAGCCGGGTCTGATGTGGCTTCACCAAGCCTGACCGGAAGAGGCGGGTCTCTAGGGTGTGGCCTAGGAAGCTGTGTGCTGTATAGATGCTGTTTCCCTCCTGTGTCCTCGATCACCGGTTTCTTCTTGCTGTCACACCATGAGGAAGCATACAATATGATACAACTGTATATTTCAAAAGCTATGTCTGTAGTTAAAAGAACTTCCAATTTTTTGCTCCCATTTTTTGTCTATGTTTTTAGTTTTTTTGTTTTGTTTTTGGCCTCAGTGATTGAAATTGGCACCTTACACTTGTGAGGCAGGCACCAGAACCACTGAGCTAAATCCCTGGCTTTCTATTTTAAAATAGAGTAAAATTCTGACTTCTTTGGAAAATTGGTTTCTTTCTATGACCCCTAAACATTCTCTCACAGGTCTCTCTGTAGGATTTCAAATCTTTAAAACAACCATTTTCCTAATTTCTATTACTTTTTCTATGTGCAGAGTCTGTCTACCTCAGTCCTTATTTCTGTTTTTAGAAAGGACCATCACCTCCCCAAGAGACTGAGATCTTCCTGGACCACTGCTCTTCTGTGTGCGTCCACCCCAAGTCCGAGCTTCTTGAATACGCTCCCTTGACTTGGAGGAACTGAATGCATTTTGGTTTATCAAAATTAAATGTTCTGCACAACTTACTTATGTATCCCACTACTGTACATACCCCACTAATATGTACAATTTTTTTGTTTGTTTCTTCCAACTAAAATAGTTAAAAACTAAATTAAAGGACCACGGATTTAGCTAAGTGGTTCTGGTGCCTGCTTTGCAAGTGCAAGGGCCCGGGTTCGATTCCCTGTAACCACATACAATACTGGGCGTGGAGACTCACACCCACCAGCAATCAGCACCATGTACCACAGTGCCAGGCATGGTGGCTCATGCCTATAATCCCAGCACTTGGAAGGCAGAGGCAGGAGGATTGCTGTGAGTTCAAGGCTGAGCTCAGGGCCAGTCTAAACTACAAAAGTGAGACTTTGTCTGAAGAAAAAACAAAACAAAAAAAACAACAAAAAAAGATTTTTGCTGAGTATTTTTTTAAAGTAAAGTTTTCATCTTATCATAGGAATAGGCTGTCAATGGCTGAATGCAGTGGTTGGTGATGGTCTTGGGGATTAGAACAAGATAATGCAAGGCTGTTTCTTGCAGAGCTTGAGATCTGCAGTTTAGAAACCTATCAGAGTCAGGGTCTTGTCTTTCCCGGGAAAAAAAACGAGACCAAACAACAGTGCCTTTTGTTTATAGATAATCAATTGAAAATGAAAAGTCTTCTCTACTGTCATACATCCAATGTATGAAACAGGAAGAGAATGTTTATATTCTTTTTATGCTGTTAAATTTTCCTCCAACCAGTGTCATCTGCAGTTATATATTTGTTTATTTCTCTTCTGCTAAAATGCAACCTCCATGAAAGCAAGAATTCTCTTTTATTTTCTATTATGTTTTCATTATTACAAACAAGGCCTGCTACAGGTGCTAATCAGTTCACGTATTCATGTCGCACATATTGTTTAGGGAGCTGTGATGTGTCAGGCAATATCTGAAGATGCTGAAGTTTCAAGAGAGAATGATTTTAACAGAAATCCTTGCTCTTACACACTTTCCACTCTAGTGGGCCAGATGGGCCAAAAATCTACTGTGTTGGAGATTGGTAACTACTGAAGAGGAGAAAGAAGCAGCCGAGAAGGATCTGATGCAGCAGGGGCAGAAGTGAGTGTGCAGACAGGGTGGGCAGGGAAGTTCTCACTGAAAGGGTTGCCTGTGATGACTTTCCAAACCGACATCCTGAAGTGTAAGAAGCCAGAGCCACAGTGCATTGGGACGTCTGCCTGCACAGGCCTCCAGACCCTGCTCCTGGAAGCACTGTTTTCATCATGCCAGTTCCTCGTTTGGAAGATTGTTGTCCCTCTCTCTTGTTGTCTCATCCAAACTCGTTTCTGTGGATTTAAGCTCTCCACAAGAACATTATTTCCCTCTTCTCCAAAGAAGACCCCCGGGCACGCCAGTCTCTTTCCTGTTTTATTGCACAATAGCGTGATGTAACACAGTAAAGTGCTGTAATCGTGGTTCTGACCTGCCTGCACCACAGCCAGCCGGCCGCCTGGCTCCAGGTTGGTCACAGGCCACAGCCTCCTTACTGTGTCCTCACGGTCTCTCTTGCAAGTTATTTTAAGGACCAAAGGAGAGTGCACTGAATTTATGATCTTTGTTCCAGCACAATAAATGAATGCCAAATGGAGTTAAAAACCAACTGCTACACAATCTCGACACATTTTTATTGACATAATGAGAGTTGTGACAATAAATTCAATGGACTTATCATCTAAAACCTCTGCCCATAAAGCAAGGCATTTAAAAATGTAAAATATGAAGTCTCACCCAGCAAGTTTTGAGGTGATTAAATAACATGACTTGGTCTAAGCAAACTGACTTGGACAATGATGTAAGAAGAGGGTTTCAGTGTGTACAACCAAGTGCTTAAAGATGGCTTGTCACTGTGTCTTCTCCACACCTAGCAGCTTTGGTGGATGGGACCTCAGTGTTCACCTCTTGTAACTCTAGTTCCTGGGAAACTATTTGAGCCACTCTGAATGAATGAGCAGTAACACCATGAAGCTATTTGGCTGAGGTTGGGACATGGTAATAAGCCTCAGTTAAACTGACCAGGCAGAGATTCCAATTTACCATTACAATGATCACTAGTGATTCTGCTGACCTAGAGAGCAATGGTAATGAACAGAGCACGTGGCCATCGGCAATGTGAAGCAGCTGCTTCAGAGGAGCCTGCTAAGAATAGCCATGGATGAACTAAAAGTCATTTGTAAGAGGCGTTTGTAAAATCTTATGTGAGTGTTTCCATTAAAGTCATCTTCTCAAGAGAGCAACGTCAGTGCTGACACCATGGAAAGTCACCCAGTCTAATAGTTCTGATGATGCAAATCCTTGTGGATTAAATTTTCTGTGGTCTGTTTTGAAGGCTCTGTTTATGTCTGAAAGTGAGCGATGGCAAAGGTTGAAAGCACACGCTAAAGATGTTGGACAGTAGCTGTCTGGCTGAAATTACTTTTCCATAGAACAGGTTGTACATTCATTAGGCAAATAATGACTAACTCATTACCATTTCTATGGTTATTTGACGGTAATCATTACATTATTCAAAAATGAAGAACAAAAAATCTCATTTATGTATTTAAATACACTAGCACTGTGATGCATCAACTTGGCTGTGCTTGTTTTGTACTGAAAGGAGGGCCACAATCATGTTTGTCACTAGATGCGAGTATGCAAACAAAAACAAAATTTTGGCAAACATTTCTATTTGCGAATGAAATCGTTTGCAAACAAAAATGTTCATGAACTGAGGTACCATTGTACTATCACTGGAATAAAAGTAAAAAGGAATCAAAATAGAGCTGGAGTTTTTTTTGCCCGTAAATAAAAAGCTATCTTAAAAAACTGTATCTGACAATAAAAAAATCAATTATGACTATGGTTGTTTTTACCTGAGTAGATCCATATAATTCATTAGATTTTTTAACAACTTGGAAAGGTTTTCTGAGCCTTGTACACTTCATGGGACATTGCTGTGTAGTCTTTGTTTTATACAAAGACTCAGGCAGTGGGAGTATTTCAAAGCCATGAAAGAGCAAGCGCTTGTAGGAAATCAAGCAGAGTTACACTACGTGGTCTATGGAGTGGCGAATTGCTACTGCTTTTCTCTATTGTTTTGGGTCTCCAGAAATAAATTAGTCAAGTGACTAAAACAGCTGAAAACAAAATATTCTTGGGCAGAGTACTCTTGGCAGTAGACTTTATGATGTGGTACAACATCAGGAAAAAAATAAATCCAGCAGACAGATGTCTCCGGAGAGTAATAAACGTAAACTCTGAAACTACTGCACGTTTAAGTACCTGCTCATAGAAAACAACTGGATGATCCTCTAAAGAATGACCTCCTATGGCACTCGTTGCTCTTGTGACCAAATTGAGGCAAGTGCCAGAACTAGTGAGCTAAATCCCCGGCCCTGGTGACCAGCTTGAAAGGAAGCTTAAAGTCCCTCAGTGTGTGGTGTCACTGGAGCATTTTATAGACCAGAGAAACTGGCAAACGCTGACAGACACTAGACAACCCACTCTTTCCCCCAAAGCACATCGACAGCTTCAAAGGCTATAGATAGTCCTCCAAGGTTAGGGTGAGGAAAAGGCGATTGTTTTCTTTTGCTGCTGTTATATTTATAGCCATCAAGAATTCTATCTCCTTTTTGTGGCCAAAATCTTCCACTGATGATTCCATGTAGGTAGAAATGCCCTCGGGGAACACGTGTGGATCTCTCTAGTGTAATAATTTAGCCTTCAATGACAACTCTAGCAGTGTTTACGTAAGTTCTGTTACTACTGCTTCACAGGTACTTTTAAAACTGTACTAACAACGGGAAATAGAACAGTAGAAAGAGCTGGCGACATGGCTCTTCCCTGAATTCTCGATTTTTGTGGGCATCCATATTTTTGATCTTTTCTCCTTTCTTTAAATGGAAATTGTCAGCATACCTCACTCTTCTCGGCATTAAGAGGCTGAAGGGTTACACTAAATAAACCTTAATGTTCCTACCAATTAAGAATTCAGTTCCTTTGGGATACTCCATTGTCCGCTTTTATCCAGACCAGAGCAGTTCTTGCTGTTGAAGAGCCAGAAATAGCTTCTGATTCCTGTGTCTTGAAATTGCCCAAGAACGGCGGGGACCCAGAAGCATCACCTGCATAATCTCGGGGGAAACAGATGTATTGTTTTCCACTTCTTGTCCTCAGCGTCTGAGGTATGTCCTTTCCCACTAGTTATCGCCATATATAAGGAAAGGAAAAGAGAGGAGAGAGGTGAACAGCAGAGCAGGCAAACGTTTACTGGAAAGGACCAGCTCGTAAATATTTTAGGCTTTTCCAGCCACATGTTCTCACTCGCATTTTCTCTCTCTCCTCTGCAGTTGTTGGTGTCAGTGCCATTACTGTTTGTTAAAGGAAGCCGTATCGCTGTGTTCTAATAAAGCTTTATTTACAAGCCATACTGAGTGTGCTAACTGTTGGCTTAGAGGTCCACAGAGGGCAGCAATGTGATGTCTCCTCTCATCTGACGAGACAATATTTCTGCCCCGTAGTTCACTCCCTAGAGAGGTTTCAGTTCACGTTTCCTCCGCTCAGGTTCTTGTGAGAAAGGTTCCATCATAAATCCACTTTTGTACTGAACTGATTGTGGGTTTAAAATCTATCGCTCAAATTTAAAATACAGGGGAACATTTATGCAGTTTTGTCTTTAAATACAAAAAGTAAGGAAGAGGCAAATGTTGCAGACAAAGAGATGTCTGCAAACATATTTTGAAATTTCTTTGGCAGGACACTTTTAATAGTATTTTGCAACTCACAGCACTAAGAGAAAGATCGTTCACTTTCTTTGTTATTCCTGTGCTGTTATTTGCATTAGGTAAAATGACTATTTTCTGATTAGAACACACTTGATCTCTGTCTTCTCTGTTTCACATTGCTTGGTGGGGAACTATAGTTGAGAGAAAAGCCATGGAAATTAACAGATACTATTATGTTTAATGAATGTCCTATGACGTTCAGACCTCTAAACAGTTCTAAGAGTTTGAGAACTTATCCAGATCATCTTTCTTTGCAGCAGAGCTTTGGGAAACACAGGAAGGTGATATTCTCCAAATTGAAAATAATTTTTCATCATAGTTCAGTCTTTTAAGGATTTCAATAAAATCTATATCCTCCAGTTAAAAGAATTAAATGCTTTATGCATATACGTGCATGCCTACATTTTCAGTGTTTCTGAGAATAACTCCAATATTCAGTGTTTGAAAAAATGTTGATGAGATTTCTACAAACTTACTGTTGATTCTAAGTGGGTATTTTTGGAGACTTTATTTTTTAAAGCAGTGTTAGGCATCCAGCAAAACTGAAAGAAAGCTACAGAGATTTCTCATGCCCTCAAAGTTTCTTTATGAAGTAAAATAAATTTTTAAAAAATATTTTTTAAATTAAAAAAGTGTAGGGCCGGGGATTTAGCTCAATGGTTCCGGTGCCTGTCTTGCAAGCGCAAGGATGCGGGTTCGATCCCTGGTAACCACATACCTATACTGGGTGTGGAGACTCACACCCAGCAGCAACCAGTACCACATACCACAGTGCCGGGCGTAGTGGCTCACGCCTATAATCCCAACACTCGGGAGGCAGAGGCAGGAGGATTGCTGTGATGAGTTTGAGGCTGAGCTCAGGGCCAGCCTGAACTACAAAGCGAGACCCTGTCTCAAAAAAACCTAAAAAAAAAAAAACCAAAAAAACAAAAAAACAAAAACGTGTAGCCGTATCAGTATGATATAACTATGGTTACAATAACCTGTGACTAAGGTACTATTAACTGAGGGACACATACTACAGAAAATGGGATACATTTACCTGCCCCTGTCAGTCTATGAATGAATGAATGAATGGCCTTTGTTTTCCTGTGTTACTGACCATGTTTCTTTTGCAGTCTGATTTATTGAGCTAGGTTGATTTGGTGGAACTAGCACTAGATTAGGCATTAGAAGTCTGAAGTTCAGTTTAGCTTCACTGCTTGCTGGCTCAGAACCCCTGGAAAATCACTCATCTCTTCTCAGCTTCATTTGTAAAGTGAAGTCCAATGCTAGCCCTGTGGAGGTAGGGTTTTGTTATGTATATGATAGAAGGAAAGCATTGTACAAGCATAAAGTATTTTTGTGAGGGGATTATAAAGTTTCTTGGAGCAGGCCTTTGCCTCTTGAATATAAGAAAAATCTATCAAACACTTAGCAGGCAGCAGAACCTTACACAAAAGTGTAGCTCAATAATTACTGGTTGATTTTATTAGTGGAATGTCATATTTAATGATAAATAAGCACTAGCCCAAACGTGAATCAATAAAAAAATGCGATATGAAACATATATATGGAGAGGTAGTAGGGAAAGGGCAACAGTAGTTGACTTATTCTAAATATAAAACTTTGAACTCAAAACACGGACCTTCTTTGACCTTCAAGGTCTAATGTCTGAGAATATTCTCACCATGCGGTGGATTAGCAGATAACTGACCAGCATGTCCAGCAAAAGGAGAGAACAGAGTGATGTAGAAGCAATGAAGGAAAGATAAGAATTCTGACCCCAGCTAGGAACATGACTAGGGTTAAAATAGTGTTTCCACAAAATATTTGCTCCAATATAATTGGCAATTATCTCCCTAAAGGAAGAGGAACACTAATTGAGGTGAGAGTGAGTGAGACCACGAACGAGGCTCAAGCACACAAAACTACCATCACTGTGGACAAGAAAGAATTAAATTGCATCAATTGTCCACTGGCATTATGCTTTCTGTTTGCTGTGTCTGTATTCAGAAACAAACAGACCCTACACAAAATTCATGTATTTCTTCTTCTGTGATTCTAGATAAATAACTTAAAGGTATGAGGAGAAAATGGCTTTCAAAGTTAACACGCATCAAACCTTTCCCTTGTCTAGACGGTTTTCAGTTCCATTACTTTCAAACCTGGTTATATTTTCACATTAAAAACATATCTTGAGGCCAGGCAGGGGGCACATGCCTATAATCTCAGCTGCTCAGCAGACTGAGACAGAATGATCTCAAATTCAAGGCAGTATTTACTGGGTAATATGTGGAGACCTCATCTCAAAACAAAACACCACACAACTTGTGTTTGGGTTATAGATAGCTTAGTAACTATTAAGGAATACCTGAATCCTCCACTTTTAAAACAAAACATACTTAAAATGTAAATACTCTGAAACTGAGATACAATCAAAAAGTTCTCACAAAAAGCAAATATTGTCAGAAATTCAAACTGGCTATTTTGAGTCTGATCCTCACCTCCTTGGTCTCAGGTAACTGTATACAGTCATCACATAGCAATCAAATGAAGCCAAAAGGGAAACGCAGGAAGAGGCCACATTGTTTCTTCTCATTCCTAAAGTGAGCCACACTTGGGAGATGAATAAACAACAGCTGCTGCCCAAGTTCATGGGCTGACCTTGGTCTTTAATTCATCTTTGGCCAAGGTGCTCGGTTTGTGCATTGTTTGTTGGGAAGCTGTGTGTGTGTGTGTGTGTGTGTGTGTGTATGTGATGAAAATAAAGAGTAACAGACTTCATCAGCTAATCTGGAAAGTAAATTTTAGTAAGTTTTAGGAAACTATCTCCTGATGACTTTAAAACAAGTTTACAATCAATACATAAATATGTAACTTGGCAAAGTCCCTCTACGCCCGCTCACCACAGGGTTCATGCCAATTTCTGGGGAGACACGGCTCTGTCCTCTTTCTCCAGCATGTGTCTCTTTCTTAGCTCCACTTTTATTTCTTTTTCAAATCTAACATCTTTTGAGATTCTGTTCTTCACTATCTTAGATTAGAATGATCTATCTCTACACTTTGGCAATTTTGAGTTTGAGCACAAATCTTGAATATTGTAAGAGCTGTCAAATTGAGCATTTAAAAACTTTTCCATGGGATGTCAGGACCCCAAGAGATTTTTCTGTATCTGCCTCAAAAATTTTTCTGTATTTCTGTCACACACACGCTTGGAGCACTGTGTCCAGTCAATGAGTTACTGGGGGTGTTTTGGCAGAACTTGGAGGACACTTGCAATGTGTTAGTAGTGTAGGAGCAGAGGAACGCTTCAGTGTGCTATTTTCCTAAACCTTGGAGGAGGAACACTGACCTACCTGCTCACGTATGACAGCTTACGGGACACAGTGTCTCCTCAGAAGTCATGTGGAGAAAACTAAGTTCCGGGGAGCAGAGACCTTGTTTTACATTGCTTTTGAGACCCCTGCGGGATATCACAGTTCTGAAAACATCAAAGCTCCCAATAAGTATTTATTTATAGCTTGTTACATTTGAAGGCCAATAAGAAGAAAATAATAAAACATACATTGAAAGATAACTATGTTCTAAAAGCTTTTACCATATATTGTCTCATGAACTTACTTATTTCTAAATAAAAGTTACCCTTTGTTTTCTGTACATTGTAAAATGACATAATGCCATCATCTTTCACTCTACTGATAACTCTACTGAGGAAGATTGTGGGAATTATCAAATCATTACAAGAATTTAAAATCTTTAATGTCTAAAATATTTACAAGGTAAGAAATATTTCTGTCCTTAAGAGAGTTATAAAAAGGGGTGGGGGTGGGGAATCCTAACAGCAATAACACTGCATTTATGGCGGTTCATTTTCTATGCATGAATAGATTCTGATAGGAAACTTCACAACCATCAGCTTGCTTTGTCCCAGATGAAGGAGGCTGACACTGAAATTTCATTCTATTTGATGATATATTCACTAGAAGAAAATATTGTATCTTAAATATATGATTCTCATTGTATATCTTCCTTTGACTTCTACATTAAGACACTGAGATAACCATATCTCACACTTTATCTAATTCCTTCCATAAGCAAGAAATCTTCAAGAAATAATTGAGGGGGTTTAGTGAAATCAGCTATTGGTCATCTGGCCGGTTACTGAGTTACAGGGATGAGCTAGGACCCAGGCACAGACTATGCGCTACGTGCCTCATTTCAGGGATCTGCTCCTTCCCTGCAACGCCTTCTCCCTCCAGCTCAAGCTACAGTCATATATTTCAAACTGAACACAGGTTCTGTTTACCTCACGCAAGTTCAGTTTTAGTGTGAATATTTTAGTGTCACCACAAATTTAAGGGAAAGGAACCTTTCAAAATACTGTTTCTTTTTTATAATGAAAAGACTAAAATAGAGTTTCTGATTCTATGCTAAGTGGAAATTTTTGACTTCTTAATAATTCTGTTTTGGCTAATGAGGAATGGAAATAATATATTGATGAGGATAATAACAAGAGGCTCTAGTAGGCCCTGGGGTGACATTTCAAAGTAGTAAGCAGCTGATTGATTTTCGTGGCTGGTGTCAAGGCTGCACAGGGAAGGAGTTTATGGAGGGAAACACTGCAGACAGGATGGCTGTTCCTCCCTAGATTTATACTGGCATGTGGGGCCCTAGGAAGGCACTTACTCTTCATGATGGAAACAATACTTCTTTTCTGTAAAACCCAGGGGTTCATCTATATCAGCTCAAACATAGCTTTATGATAAACTTAAATCCATGTACTACTCCATGTAGGCATATGCTGTAGATCTGTTCACGTGTAGGCAAAGAGGGTTATTCTACAGAAGGCATGATGGTAGGTGCTGCTAACTCTCAAGCAAAGCAGTTCTACTGTAATAACCCAGTTAGGAAGTCTGAACATTAAATGATGATGTCCACTTCTAGTAAATTAAATTTTATTAGAAGCCTGATTGTTAAAATTTGGATTGAAAAACATAATATCTGAGGCTTCCAGAGGAATTACCTCTGGAACCATGGACTATGTTTTTCTCCTGTGAATTGAGGATGCTCCTGTGAATTGAGCATCTCCTGATGCTTGAGGATGGTGGATGGAATAGCAATAAGAATGTCTGCTCAGGTCACAAATTTCATATTTCCAACCATGCTACAGGGGTTCACGATGAAATACCGGGACAATGGCTCTTAGGAAGGAAAACACAAGAACCTAAAACTCAGAAGATGTATCCCATTCTCATTATTTGCAGTAGTCCTCTTCTGTAAAGTTGCAGCAACCACTGAATTAGCAAAGGCCAAACTATTACTGCTAGGAAAAATGGAGAAGCAGGCTTTGGCAGGCCTCTGGTCACAACAGTTTCACTAACTGGCCAATGCACAAGCTGTTTTGTGTGTGTTTGGGTCCAGTACTACCTTGTTTAGTGTACATGTAGATTCATGAGTGTTAGACTCACAGCTAATAATGTGCATTATGATCTGTCCCGGAAGAAGCTTATCTACTCTGCTGACATTTTCACAGCCTTCTAGTGCTTGGGAACAAAATACAGTGCATTAACATTGCCTATGGGGATCATTTAAAATAATGAGATTATCAACAGAAAGCACCACGGATGTGAAAAGCATGGCAGGAAATGGTCTGGAAAAGGACGCGTGTTTGCCATATGAGAATTGAAATAAAAAGGCTGTTTCTCCATATGCAAACTCAGTGGGAACCCACACATGGGAGCTACAGTTTTCTTTACCACACTGGGAATAACCATGAAGATGCCATGAAAATTGATTTTCCCCTCACAGATTATTTTAGAGGTTTAACAAATCTGTAAATATGGAATCCAAATAAGGAAGACTGATTGTATGTACAAGCCGCATGTAAATTTCAAAATGAGTCAATGCCTGAAACTATAACTTCTGTATTTAAGCAGCAAAGGATACTATTACTATTATCAACTTATGGGAAATATGAGCTTAAATTATATTTTCTTACAACCAGAGCATGGAAAATCAATATTTAGAGTTCCCATATGGACATCTTTCTATATGTTAATGGACATTTTAACCAGAAAAAATGGTTTGCTTTTGAATCAACAAATAAACAGCTATTACAGCAAGAAGAACCACATAGCTGCAGGGGCCTTGTTCCTAATATCGATTAACAAATTCTTTGGATATATCCCTGGGGTAATCCATATATAATTACAGAGGTCACCAAGAGGAATAAATTTGGCAATTTAGAGGATATCGTCTTTCTTAATAATTCACAGCTTACATTTAAATCTGTCAGGGCATCACCACTGTCACTGTGTGCATTGATTGAGTAAATACAAAGCTGCTAAGACAACATCACTGTGATTCATTTAAATAAATATTCTTTTTAATTTTCAAACAATGAAAAATCGTGGGTACTCAGATAAACCTCATTGTGGCCAAACTGACAAGAAACATAATAAGCTCTCCATTTTAAAACTTTAAGCTGTGACTAATACCTGTAGGTGTCTCAAGGAAAGTTTCAAACTTAGTCTTTAAAATGAATATTATCAATCTTAATTTAAGTATGATATATTTGTAAAGACAATATTCTTGAATTTTAGGTATTTTTATACGATTAGAATAATCGGGTTTACTTGATTTCCTATGACATTTCATAAGAATAACCATAAGTGAAAATATATAAATTCAATTCTAGCAAGCCTAAATCAAACTTTCAGTCAAACTTTAAACAGACTATTCATATGTGAAAGTCTCTATATGTAGCCCACATATTGCACTGGTCAACGAATGAGGGTTGACATTTCTACTTTTTAATAGACAAAGGTAAGAAAAATACTGTAAAATATTTTCTTTCATATCTGAAGTTTAAAGCCATAAATATTCTTGCTTTCTAAGGAAACTCAAATATGTCTGGAAATATTTTAATGACAGAGTCTCAATGGGTCAGAGTGATTTTGTCTTTTGTAAATATCTCATTAACTTGTGTGATTGACTTTGTTTATGAAGTGAGACATAGGATGTTTTAGCTCATAAGAATTAGAACTTGGATGAATCTATTTTATGTTAGAAAAGTGTGACAACATAAATCTCACTGCTTTAGACGAAGAATAGACTCGACAGTGTCTCTGAATGCAAATTACTGGTCAGAGTTGTGCATTACAGAGTAACAAGCCTGTGTCCTTTGAGAAGGACCATGTGTAAGATGAGAGGCCATTGAATAGCCCCACCAGTTCAAAATCCCTCAGTCTCAAAACTGGATGCAGCAACTGGCTTCATATTCATCTCCCTGACTCCACTTTTCCTCTTCTGTCATATTGTCCCCAAACTGCTCCTAAATTCCTCTTTTTTATGCTCACTTTTCTCTGGGCGGACCTTTCATTTTCAAGTTCACTCTGACACCTGCTTCAAGCTCAGGCCAAACACACTGTGTCGTCTCATCTCAGGGAATCCAAAATCCTATCAACATGCCAATCTGGCCTCGTCCACTCCACTCTGAAGTCATTTCGTCAAAAGTCTGTGGCCTGTGCGCTTTGACACAGAACTGTAAATGTGTGAGTTGTTATCTAACTTTTTGGTCACAATATTCTTGCCCCAAATTAGGTGATATGGGTCAGCATCGTCCTTCATCCTCCTCAGTTTGAAAAACTGTAGCAGCTTCAGAAGTGATAAAGTATTAAGAGTTTGGTCAGTTTTTATTTCATTATGACAATATTTTGTGTAAAATAATTTGTGTGGCAGTGCTTCGATACAATGAGGGAAATATTTAGATGTCTTAATGTTTTAAGAAAACCAGTGAATAGAGAAGTCTTTTGATAAATACGTATTTTTACAAACTAATATCATGAATAGCTTACAGGGCGTATTAATTGCCTACGGTCAAGGCTCGGTCATTTGTGATAATGAATGTGAACGCCTAGGGAGTCCCCTGGGCCCTCTCCTCCATGATCTGACCAGCTCAGGTGTTCCAGCAGTACTGGAAGAAGGCTATGTTGTCAGGATCCTGCCGTTGTGGTTCCAGCCTATGTCCCAGGCACTGTGTCCTCACCACGGTGGCCCACAGCCCCTATGTTTCCTTCCTCAGTAGCACAAAATTACTCTATATTTATTTGTTTTGCAGTGTTGAGTGAAAAGAGCTGTTGCTGAGAGCTTAGTGAGAAATTAAACATACTCAAGACACAGCCCACACTCTTGTGTTCTGGGATGTCATTCCTGTAATTAGATTTGTATTGTAATATGAATCTCCACGCTCCTTAACTTGACAAATACATTTTACTCAATCACAACTTCAGTCTGAGCTTCTCCCAAAGGAACTTTGTAGAAAACAACTTTTTTAAAAATCCAAAAGTATAATGTTTTATTGCTAATTCCAAAGTGAGAAAGTGATATTTATCCATGCCTCCCATTTACAGAAAAGAATTCTTGTTTTCTTTAACATGTCTGAATCCCTGGGCCGCCCCACACATTACATAACCAAAGGAACACTTGTGAATCCTTAGCTTCAGCTTGGATGTACTAAACCTTTTCTTCTAAAATATTTTCACGCCATCCTTAATTGGTGACACAATTCTCAGAATTAAGGAAGTGTGCTGAATGTCTTTGCAGATAATTCACATTCTGTGTATGCATGTTTCCTAAAAATATAAAAACCTGAGAGCTTAAAAAGGGGCTGTGTTCCTTGGAGACTTTCTTGGAGTTCTTTTACTCTAGTAACTTATAAGAATCTTTCTATTCCAAATATGAAAGTTAGTGTTAATTTGATGCACATAAATGAAACAGTGAATATGAAACAGCAAAAATGAGAGCCAAAGGCCCTAGGCAAGATTCCCAGGCAAAGCATCTAGAATGGGAGTCTCATCTGCAGGAAGGATCGGTACTGTTCAGGCATTCCCTCAAAGCTAACTGCGTTTTATTCTGCTGGTTGATGCATGTTCTGCTTCATAACAAGACCAGAGATCACTAAACTTATTTTCTCCTGCAACAAAAGTCAGATTTAAAGTTCACATTCTCCAAAGGGAAAGTGATAGGTACACTGGCTGGCTGGTAAGATCCTGAATATTAAAATATAATTCAGAAGAATAGAGTGGAAAGGAGAAGGACAACCATTTTCCAAACACTGTTCGTCACTTAGCAATCAATGTGCCACACATACGTAGAATTGTGTGAAGTTCTGCGTTTGTTGGCGCTGTCAGTAAAATGGCTCCTCGCTGTGACACAGGAACATTAACTTCTCTGAAAGGATGGTGACCACATGTTTTCTGTTTCTCGGATAATGTATTGCACTTTGAAAATGTAAGAAGTCATAACCCTAAAGGGCCAATTAGGGCCATTCTTCCATGAATGGCCCAAGAATTATTACCCGGCTCTTGACCTTAGCGGAAGGCCTGCTTAACATCAACCGAACACATATTTGTTGGATGCTCACGTGTGCAGCCTCATATGGTTTCCATATTTTGCTGTGGCTTAATGTACAGGTGTAAAGTCACCTCAGTTCCTCATATTGCTCAGTGGGGAGGCGGTGTTTAACTCAAGCAGCTCAATGACAACTGCAAGTGAGAACTGGAGACAGTGAGTGCAGGAATTTGAAGGTGTAGGAATTTCCAGAATTTTTGTGAAGGAAGGGAGTATAGCATGGGCTTTAAGGGTGAGACAGGCAGGATATTAAAATTTTCAAGAAAACCGCTGTGAAAATGTAGCTGTGAAAATGTGTGAAAGTGTAGCTGAACACATTAGTTTTGCATTTCTAACTATATGTTAAATGTATGTTATTAAAGATAATTCATATTGTTGATATTGTTATTCTGTTAAATTAACCGCTAATCTCACCAACTAGTAAAATTGGGATGGAGGTAGAAAAGCTACAGCATTCACTACTTTTATTGTCCATTCATTTTACATTATCTTCAAACTATTCTGTTGTACTGTGATGATTCATGACAGAAACCTAGTCATCTATTACTCAGCTTTCAAAATTCCACTGCCTAGAAATGGATGGCTTTTGTTCACTGAAATACACACACACACACACACACACACACACACACACACACACACACTGAAAACAGCCCTTGACATATGCCAGGGTTTCTTCATAGCTAAGCTACTGGGCACATATCAGAGCATAAGATACTGGATTTGCTGTAAAAGATCTAGAAAAGCAATATAGTCATTCTAAAAGAGGGCTCAAAAATGTTCTTTTTCATAACTTGTCAGACACAGTGTTTAAGAACAATTGTTAAGTGAGTTGGAGAAGTAAGATTAGAACAGGATACCCTTCCGTGCACCCCAGAACTACTTAAGGCATCACCCCTTGTTCAAATCTCCTGTGGAAAACGGCACCCATGGGACTGAATCCAGTTCTTGAAGAACAGGAACACTGGCAGAGTGACATTCACAAGAATGACTTTTCTTAAGCTCCTAATGTCATGGAACAGGGTGGCGGAAACATGTAAGGGTGGGCTCATGGATCCCCCTGGCAATAACCCGTTCAGAAGCAGAAGACAGGGGTCATCCTGACCAGGCCTTTCCAAACTGTTGGATGTTAGAATCACCGGGGTTGGGGGGAACTAAAGCATGATCTTGTGCAGGCTTCATCCAAAGATCGGAATCCCTGCCTAGGCCAGTGATGGCAAAACTTTTAATGATACAAAGAGCCAGCTGCGGTACACACGCCACAGGTTCATCATCACTGGCCCAGGCAGAGGCACTTTAAAAAAGCACCACACTCGTGAACCATCGCAGTTGAGGTCTCCTGTTCTCGGTTAACCTCACTCAGCTCAAAGCTTAGAGAACCAAGATCCACAAACTCAGCGCTGCGTGGAAGCTCTAACCAGAACCGAGCCCACACCTGAGTCCGGATGCTGCTACCACGGACTCCGAGGCCTGGTGCTCCCAGAACCTGCTCCTGTGGTCTGACTCCAGGAGAACTCTGGGTCGGCCTACTCTGAATAATTCTTTTAACATTTAAGATGTCTGGCATAAGCCAGCAGCCTCTTTAATACAGCAAAAGCCACACCTGGACAGGAGGGCAGAGAGATGGGGTTTCAAAAGTTCATTCCGACTCCCTCCTCCTTTTCAACCAGAGCATCTCAGTTCAAATCTGTTGAATATCTTGGTAACCAAGTAGGATTTCAGGTCAAGAAAGAAGCTAACAGGGGCTTCAAAAGCACCAACAAAAACCCTTCCCCAAGTCTTGAATACAAAGCCATGAGTCCTTATTTTGATATTGTTTAAATCATGCATCCTATCATGAAGTTTAAATATTTACACAAAAAGGAGGTTGGATATTGATGGAAATTTAATTATGAAGTGCTACAGGAATCTAGTTCTGGCTTGGGTCTTTTTTTTTTTTTTTTTCAAGGTTTTTTAAAACAGGGTCTCGCTTTGTAGTTCAGGCTGGCCCTGAGCTCAGCCTCCAACTCATATCACAGCAATCCTCCTGCCTCTGCCTCCCGAGTGCTGGGATTACAGGCATGAGCCACCACGCCTGGCACTGTGGTATGTGGTACTGATTGCTGCTGGGTTGAGTCTCCACACCCAGTATGGTATGTGGTTACTGGGAATCGAACTCGGGTTCTTGTGCTTGCAAGACAGGCGCCAGAACCACTGAGCTAAAGCCCTGGCCCAGGCTTGGTAACTGACTTGCTGTGTGGCTTTCAGAAACTTCTTAGGTCCTCAGACTTTCCATATGCAAAACAATGACATTTCACAGGGATCTCTCAATGCTGTACTAAATGATGAATCCAGTAAAGGGCCTGGCTTGGACCGCAAACATAAAGACTGGATGCATCTGACATGAAATTCAAAATTCATTAGTGTCACTTTCCCTTTCCCTTCTATCGAGAGCAACAGAAAAGTTTCAATCAAATGATGTCATAAAATTGTAGGGTAAACTCTTTAGATACTAAAACAGTTTTAAGGCTTCCTTTATTTGGAGAACTGGTAAGTGTATTTGCCCAGCACCTTTAGGAAACATAGCCTTCAAAGCCCCATTATTACATTACTTTGGGACATCACTGTGTTTCCAGAGTACAAAATGCAAAATACTTGAGTTTGGAATTAGTACATGAGATATGACTTCAGATCCAGGCCCGAGATCTTTCTGTCTCTCACACAGTCAATATAAAGTGGGTTAAATCACCTACAAGATATACCTTCTTCTTTCTCCTAGAAACACAAAGTTCCTACTTCTAGTTTTAATGGATTAGAGTGAGCATGCATTTTGGCAGCACTCAAAGCAATTAAAAAATGATTTAAAAGCCCAAAGAACGAACTTACCAGAGATGAAATACATCAAAGTAATCTAGTTGTTCCGTTTTTCTATTTAATTAAGAGGCTGAATTTGACTTTTTGTATTAACTTTAAAGAAGTAGAAACTGAACAATGCAGAAAGTCTTTGGATGATTTATTCATGATTGGTCATGTTTATGTGTCCAATTTAAATTTAAATTTCACAATTACTCAGACTATACAATGATAAAAATGGCTAAGAATGGACCAACAGGGTCACTTTAAGAAGGATGGTTGTGAGTGATTGTACTAACTGCTAAAATAAAGGGATGAAAAAATCATGGAACAATTCCCTGTGAAAATAACCTAAACTAATGTTTAAATCTGCCCTAGTGCTCAATCCCCCGCCAAATTTCCATGATGCTACCGACTTAGCTGCCTTTGAAGAACTCTGCCAAGAGACTTCTCCTATCTGGAGGAAGAAAACAAAGCGAGACCTTTTCCATGAGCTAAGAACAAGTTTCAAGTTAACAGGATCCAGATAAAAAGGTAGCAACACTGACAAGGCTGGTAAACTGTGCACACGCACACACATACAGCAACAGCCTGGATTCTGTCACCTTCAATCCTGAGGGTCGCCTTTCTTTTTCAAGCATCATGCACTCATTTTAAACAGATGTCAGACACAATTTTATCACACAGATGGAACCAACCATTTAAATCCACTCACTTTGCCAAGTCTCTTTGGAGAAAGGCTGGGTATCGAGCAGAGCACATTTTATAGCCATATTATGCTTTTAGTTTAAGATTCTTGCCACTGTCTATGAGAGTGACATTTTATGATCAATGAAAGAGACGGGCAAGTGACAGTCCTCATAAATACACAAACACACACACATAGAGACAGGAGAAAAGGAGAGGTGTTGAAAAATATTCTGAGAATACAATTATACACTAAGTTAATGCCTTTCACATAAAACTATAAGTGCACACACAGGAAATCTGCCTGTTATCTTAAATTGCTTTTCTGAAGCATTAGTTCGTACTTATTTCTACCCATTCTTGCCTCCCCTCATCCCCCGCATCTCTGCCTCCCGCTCCGTCCCTGTAATGCAATTTCTTCTCTAACAAAATGGTAGTCATACAGGTCTCCATAAGGTAACCTGATTCCTCAGATGGCACTTTCTAAAACAGACCTGCAGTTGGAAGCCGAAGCTTGGCTTTGTTTTAGAGAATCTCGTACTGTGTGACGAATGAGGAAGGCAGATTAAGTACCCAACAACGGACTCAAAGATGTCACATTTTTACTGAGTTGTCCTGAGGTCTGCCAGAGAAAAACTGCAAGAGTGCCAAGGAATTTGAACTCAGATGGCAAGAGCCTTTTGGTGACTCAGTTTTGCTGTTGTTTGTTGGTGGGTGGTTGATTGAAATCTCTTAAATCGCCCCAGAGAAATGTTTAGGGTCTAAGCAAAAGGATGACTGTGGGAAAATGTTGCTTGTGCTCCTTCCTACCAACAGGTCTACTCCTCATCACACAACCGCTCATTATTTCCTTTACATTTTTTTCATTTAAATTTTTGTTTACTTTTGTTTTGGATGGCTAATATATTCTTAAACTTGCAAAGTCAGGCTGTGTAACATATCTATGTGGAAGAAGTCTTACTCCACCCCTGACTGTCTCCCTTGCTCTGGTCTCCAAGGGTGAGTGGAAAGTGTGAGTCCTCCGGGTTTAAACTGACTGAGGCACCACGAAGCGAGATTTCAGTTACCAGAAGAGACGGGCCGGGAGGACGAGGAGGGGCACTGCGAAGAGGACGAAGGCTTCCCCTGTCAAGAGTTTTTACTCTATGACAAGTGCGCAGGATGGAAGTGACAGGTTAGTGTGACTCATTGGATTAGAAGGCAGATTTAATTGTAATGATGTTTCTGTCATGGTATTATACAGAACTGAGTAAGGCAGAAATTAATCTACAGTCAGAGAGGGAATGGGTTCTCAAGGACATCAGTGAATAAAGACATCAGAACTGTGGCTCAAGTTCATCAGAAGAAGGCCAGGCTCCATGACAAAGTCCTAAGAGCTAGGCTTGTGTCTTTCCCGAGAGACAAACAGAATTCCAGAATATACCGTAATTAGTACCACCCAGGTCATTAAACCCAGGTATGCATTACACACCCAGGTGGGTGGATCCATTCCTTCCTAAACACGTTCCAGATAAAACAAGGTTAATGATGTCAGCTACAGACCCTTGCTATGAGCCTCCCTTCTTTACTGCATCAGTATTACACGTGGTTGATTGTAGCTTGACCCGTGTTGCACCTGCATGATGACTTCGCTGTGTAAATTATCCCTGACACAGGGCCTTGGTGGCCACCCACTCAGGGGCCCTCTTGTCGCTCAAGAGCTGTCTCTCCTTTTCTACGCTTAACCTCCTTTCTTTCTTCAGCTTCAGGGGACACAAACGTGGCACATCTGACATCTAGCAGGCTGGAAGTTATATTTCTCCTGTATCAGTATTTAAAAATTTCATAATTTGTTGACATCATTTTCTGTAATAAGAAAAAGATAGCAGTGAAAATATCATGGGACCAAATGAAAAGCCTTGGTCACATTTAGCTAATTCGAGAAATGAAAGATAAATTACTAACTTATGCTGAATACTAGAAAGGTCTTACTATTCACAATTTTACCAACTGAAATTGTTATTCTTAAGCAAAAAAACCAAAAACTCAGTTGGCTACAAGTCAGGCTGAATAGAAAAATACCATTTAAACACAATTTTTATACAAATAACATGTATCTTCACTAGATAAAATGTACTTAAGAAAAATTCTCATTATGTAAACTTCACTACTGGTCTGGGAGATACAAGAGGCTAGGGACCAACTTTGTGTCACGTAACTGGTGTTATCTAGAGACGAGTACTCTGCCCAGCATAGTCAGGACAATTCACTGCAGAATTAATGGAAGGATGGACACAGAGAAGGCCCCTTAGAAGGTTCTCTAAAGCTTTTATTTCACTCAAGAGCACATTTCTGGGTCCTCAGAAGAAAGACAAAGAGCAGAACAGAGAAAAGATTCCTATTTCTGAAATGTATATTCTAATGCATATATCCTACAAATTTATGACTTTATGCTTTTCACAAAAATTGGCTATTTAAAGAAAAGAAAAAGCCCCCAGCTAAGGAATTTTGGCAGGGTAACAAGAGAGAGAGAGTGAATGGAAAAGGAGATTCTTAAGGAAGATCTGCACTATCTGGATTAGAAAATGACTAAGATGGTTGCAGCTGTTGTCAAAGATGGGGAATTTCCAAGAAGGTGGAATCCGGTAACTTAGCTGTGATTCTCATAACAGTTCAACTCAGTTGAAGCTGGAAACTAAGTTATAAGATGGGATTGGGTTTAATACTCAACATTGGGATAAGGGGCTCAAAAACTTGGTAGAATTTCCCATTTTTCTTGAAGTAGCTTCACATCATCATTAAAGACATTTTATTTCTACAGTTTTGGGGCATTAAACTAGTTGAAGAACTTTTAAGATAGTTTTAAGAATAGCTGGGGAAGCATTTGAGATACTGTGGTCTAGAAGGAAAAGTTCTGCATTGAGCTATTGTGCATGTGTGTGTGGTTCTGGGAAGTGAACCCAGAGCCTTGGTACTGAGTTACATTCTCAGCCCTTATTTATTTATGTAGAGATAGCATCTCACTAAGTTGCCAGGCTGGGCTGGAACTGTGGTGATCCTGCTTCAGTCTGTCAGAAAGCTGGAGTTACTGGCTTGCACCATGAAGTCCAGCTAAAAAAAACCAAATCAAAAAGAAAAATATCTGTTACATTGAATAGAATGGAAAGCTGTTGGTACAAGTAAAGCAAGAGGGAGCTGGCTGTTCATGCTGACTTTGTGTGTGTTCACATATGTGCATACGTGTGCTGTTGTACTTTGGAGGTTGTGCTCTTACTAGACAAATCACTTACTCTTATTCAACAATCCTTCACTGATTTCATTAAATCCTTCTTTGCTTCCATTTCACTACCAACCCCTTTTACCTTCTACTTCACAGATATATTTTTTCCCCCATGCACAAATTGTTCTTATGTAATGACCTCATGGACCAGGCAAAAAGACTACCCTTTCATTTCTAGTTAGATGTATCATAAGCCAAGCTAATGTAGGAGAGATGTCTTTTTATTTTATTTGGCAGAATGTTAATTAATTTTTCCAGTCAATTTCTTCAATCTGCCATTTAATTTAATGTAGAATCTGAAGTTCTAAAAGTATATACTTAATATTCTTTAGGAAGGAGCTCAGCTTTGCCATGAGCTACAATTAAACCTTGTTTTCCCCTTTGTTCTAGGTACATAATACTCATCCCTAAAAAGCATTGTTCTCTGAGATGTTATACGGAAAAAGCCTTTGGATTAGAATGTAATAACATTATCACTAAATAAAAACTGGCCATAGGTATATATATATTTATGATTCTATTCCTGAAATTAAGAAATAATTTTAGGGCCAGAGAGTTAGCTCAGTGGTTCTGGCACATGTCTTGCAAGCGCAAGGACCTGGGTTCTATCCCTGGTAACCACATACCATACTGGGTGTGGAGACTCACCCCAGCAGCAATCAGTCCCACATACCACAGTGCCAGGCGTGGTGGCTCACGCCTATAATCCCAGTACTCAGGAGGCAGAGGCAGGAGGATTGCTGTGATGTGAGTTTGAAGCTGAGCTCAGGGCCAGTCTGAACTATAAAAGTGAGACCCTGTCTCAAAAAACTTGAAAAAAAGAAAGAAAGAAATAATTTTATTCTGGAGAGAAGGATCTGGGAAGAAGAAAAGAGTGAAGATTTTGATTATTGGGAGAATATCTACACTCTTGCACCATGTTCAAACATTTCCTTTATATGTGGAAATGTGGAAATTCTGAGCATTGATTTTTCAGGGTTTGGGAAGAAGTAGAGGGACAGGAAATAAGGGCTCATGGTTTCCAGAGAAGCAATCAGCACTGTTAGATCTATAGAGCAACAACAGAAAAGGCTAACCGGGGTTGTTCGAAAAACTTGGAATCTGATATATAATCGAATCATTAATAGCAACTTGATTTGATGTGACTTATATAGTGCTCAGAAAGTTACATCTGGGAGATGAGTCCTTTTGACATCATCCTGGGCAAGAAGAGGCAATATTTGGGTTTTCCTCTTCCATTTTATGGCCCTCTTCCAAGTTATGAAAACATATCTTTAGCATTTAAGATCACACTGGGTGGGAGTTGCTCTGCCGCCACACCCTGGGAGTCCTGTTGCCCTCACTTCCCTGGGACACTCAGGGAGCTGGGGGCTGACCGTGGGGCTCGGCTGCCACAGGTGGAAGGTCTCGGTCATCTCTGTCACCAGGCGTGCATGGGGCACAAGGCTGGCTCCTGCCCCTCGGGGCAGTGACCCAGCTGACTAGCTCTGCTGTGGCCGTGGCACCCATGAATGGAGACAAGGTTGGATTCTTACCAATGGTGGAGCTTGTCTTTCATACATGACATAAATTGGCAATAGTCAGTGTGAATTTTCTGCCTGATTTTAGAGAAGGATTTTAATTTTCTATTTGGTGAAGCATTAGCCTCATCAGCCCCATTCAGTGATTTCAGACTGCCTCCCGGCTCCAAGTAAGTGATTCAGTGCACAGGATGACAAAGCACTGGGCGACAGATAATCATTTAATCAGGTTGTTTACCAAGATTGGCTGCTATTCGCACGTTATAAAGAAATTATATTAAGTATTCTACCAGTTATCATCACAACTTATCAAGACTGATTTTTAGACAAGCAATATGGGATCAAACTTTTAGTGGACTTTACACGTGCAGGCCTGAGTTTTTCTGCAGCTAGTTTTAATTTTCAGTGATGTGGCTTTCCAGGATTCTTACAAAAAAATAATCACAAGAAATTTCTGTAATATTCTTATATTAATCCTGCTGCTGAAAGAATTGCAAATTTTGGGCACTTTCTTTGGGAATTTGAAAAGAGTAGAGATTGAATAAAAATTGTCTAAAAAGTGAAGAGAAAAAAGAAATGGAGACAGGTGAATGAGAAGGGAGAGGAAGGGATGGAGAAAGAATTAATGTGTTATGCATTAATTATATTAATTAACATGTGTTTATTAATTAATAATGTTATTGGCATATGTACCAATTCTCCACAAGAATATTGCAAACATGTATTAATAAAAATTAAAACTGAAAACATCACGTGGAGCTTTGTAAAAGGAAAAGATTGTCCAATAGAATTTGGAATACAAACAACCTAAAAGAGTTTAAAAAAAAACAGAACTTCTTCTTCCCTCCTAAATACAGAATTAAATTCATAACTATCTCTCAAAATAAATTAGGTCTATTGGGAGTTTCAGAAAAGTAAAGCAAATATCACTGTCTTTGTTTCCTTGGTAACTTTTTTGGAAGTAGTGAAACATTTCTATCACAACTGTAGAAGAATAATATAAAGAACGGTTTATTGATTATTGCAGAAACATTCACATTTTATTGAGCAAAGGTGCTAAAATTAAACATGATCACATATTGACATGTGTTGTATGTGAAAATGATTGTAACATGAATGTTAAAGCTATACCAATAGTTAACTTCATAGATTTTAATACTAACATGTGATGGGACTACAAACAGAAAACTTTCACAGTGAGTGGCGATGTGGTTTCACAATGTAGTTTAAAGAAATGAGAGATAGACCAGTCCAAAGATATTTACAGCTGTCCTTGCCAGTCACTTGCCCAGGGGCACTGTTCCAAAATGGTAGATCCAAGTGTCCTGCTCCACTTTCCACGGTTGGAAATACTCTTTGCCACATGTCATTCTACTTTGTAGCCTTTGGCTCCAGACCAGGAAAAGTGAGTGTCACAATATCTCAAGGGGAGGAAATAATACTTCCACTATTCATACTTCCTATGACACAGCACAGGAAGATGACTTAGATAATGCTGTGGAGAAGTAATGTTATTGTTATGTCCATTTCACAATATCTACTATATATTCTAGAACTCATTTATATCTTGAAAGGAAATGGGGTGTAGAGGTAAGTAACAAGGGGGAAAATAATGTGATGGTAATTAAAAAAGGAAACAAAGCTTATATATGTAGGGGGCGGGAGTGGTAGGGTGGTTAGGGAGATGGCAAAAATGAGAATTAAGTCGTGTCATATACTGGTACAAATTCTCAACGTTGAATGTGATCATGCTGTAGATATATAAAGTACCAGTAAAGATTTGAATTTTTAAAAAAATTGTTATGTTCAGTCTTGAGCATCCATCTGAAAAGGCCAAAGATCCTATATCTGGGTTTTACTTTAATTTTAAAAAGTTAAAAATAAGTGTTCCTTTCTGTCTTGCCCTCTATGAGTATAAGTAAATGTGAGCATTGCCAAGTCAAACAACATCACTTTAATCTTTGATCCAATAGGGTAAACAGAAAAGAGTAGGAAAATTAAAAGTAAAATAGAAAGGGTTTTTTTGGGGGGGAGTAATAGAGGCTCAAAGAAGATATCATATGCATATTTGTTGACTGTCTAAAATGCCTTGGTCCACAGATCTGCTAGCCTAATTTTCTACTGAATTAGGAGGAAATAATGTAGAGATTGATTATTAAAATAGTCGTATATAAAATCACCTTTTCACAAAATTCAAGTTCTCCCAGGCTTCCCCTCAAATCTATTTAAAGAGAACCATACATCAACAGTACCCAAGCAACCTAAATTCTGATGCACAGAAAACAACATCAGCAAATACTTCTCAAAAATACAAAAATGCATTACATGGGGGTAGATTGAAATTCATAACGGTAGTATAGAGATAATCTATATTTATTTTCCCCTAATCTACAGCTTAAGAGAAAGAATTAATACTGACCATAAACCCATTAAAAGAAAAATAAAGAACTGCCCATTACATGAGAGAAAGAAAGCCAAACCCCAACATTCCTGTTCATCAGAGTGGTCACCAGGGGCTCACTGTGCACAACAGCCCCCCAGAAAACTCAGGATAAGTTGTTCTGAGCTCACTGTGCAGTGCAGTGAGAACTAGGCAGAAGAATTTGTGAGCCAGATGGTTTTTTAAAAGTCTGGGCCTTTTGTAAAGCCAATATGTATTGTTGGATCTTTATTTTATTGTGAAATAGGTACATTTTATGTACATATCATGATCACACTCAACATTGACAATTTGTACCAGTATATGACATGACTTCTCATTTTTTCCTATTTTCCCATCCATTCTACAATTCCCTGCCTCCTATATACATCAGCTTTGTTTCTTTTTCTTTTTTTGGTTACCATCACAATTTTTCCTTTTGTGTTTTTTTCATAAAATGGAGTATTACTTTGCCATAAAGAATGACAAGTCTGAGTTATTATACTCAAATGGATGCACCTTCAGGACATGCTGAGAAGTGAAATAAATAGGTCACAGATGTGTATTGTTGAATCTTAATAAGAATAACCTCATGGAGCTTTAAGAAATCTACAAATCTGTGGCACTGTTAATTAAAGTTCAGACAGCAATTATTTTAAAATTATTTGACTACTGTGAAATTCAACCCTGAGTTGTTAGGGAAAGTTGCTTTTTCAATTGACATGGGTGCTACTTTGCTGTTTTTTCTTTTTTGCTGTTCTGGGAAAGACCCAGTTTGTTAGTCACTCTTTATAATATGTATAATTAGATCTGTAAGACTTTGGTGAAGTTGTTATTTTTAATGGCTGTTTATCATTTTACTGTCTCTGAATTGTACAGAAGCCAAAGTTCTAGTTATAATATTCTACTGTATACCAAAATCAACTATAAACTATTTCCCTGTCACTTATCCATGTAAAACTCAAAATAGATGTTCTCTCTGGCTGCAATAAAAGATCTCATTATTTAATATTTGCCATTTTAGAGAGAGAGAGAGAGAGAGATACAGGGAGGATTGTAGTCAACCTATTTTTTTTGTTTTGCTTTTAAAATACAGAAAGATAAGCATGAATCTTCTGAATGTGGTCAATCATATCTATTAGGATTTTTTTCCCCAGTACCAGAAATAGAATTCAGGACTTTGTGTTTGCCAGAAAGGTACGGCATTGTTGAGCAACACCCCTGGCACCTGTATTAGGATTTTATACACAAGTAAGAAACATTTTAGGACTCTCTTTTTTTTCCTAAGACACATAGCAGTGATCTCGTGATAGTCCAGATCAGCAGGCCAAAGGAAGCAGACTCCTCTATTTTAGTGACAGTGACCCACGACCTATCATGTGAGCAGAGTCTTTCGTGTTGTGGTTAGCAGTCCAAACCTTGCTCTTCCTCTATGAAGCATAGTTTATAATAAATATTTTTTTATGTTGCTAACTTTAGATACTCTGAACTTCCCTTCTTAACATCAAAGAGTAAAGATTGCTTGATCTCAGGTTTGTTGTGTTGGACAATGTCTTCTGCATGTGTAAAGCTCGGGAGAAACAGCATGTCAGGCAGAGTCTATACCTTAGTTTCAATTTGAGAAAACAATTTCTTACCTTTTTTCTGTAAATATTTTCATTTCAAAATACCAGCTGTAAAAGTCTTGCCAGGCTGCCAGTTCATTAGTACATTTGCAGTTAATACAGAAGTTCAGAGACCATTATGGTGTTAGCCAAATAGTAAGGATATAGCTAAAATAATCACCCATGGAGAACTAAAAGGTGGTAGCCTAGGAATACAAAAACCATGAGATTCTGGCCAACTGGAAGATCACTGGACTCAGAGTGGGAAGGGTTACACGTCGTGTAGTGGTCTATGCATGTTTCAGCCCGGTGCTCCATCTCATGTGGAAAAAATGAGAGGAAAGAATTTCCTCTCCCATTAAGACACCACTAATAGCAAGAATGACAACTTTACTCACAACTCCACCTTTATTTCCTCAGTCTCTTTTGATTTTCCCATTACATTTAATAGGAGTTTAGGTAGGGAAGAAACAAATAAATCTGATCTCTTAGGAAGGGTAGTTAAATTCAGGAGGGAGGAAGAGAAAGGGAAATAAAAAATAATTGAGATGTGTTATATGCACATGTACCAACAGTCATTATGTAATGCAAAAAAAACAATAAAAAGTTAAATAATAAATCAAAGTCATACAAAGCTATTCAGAGGCTTTTGATTTTTCTCCACTCTCTCCACAAGTCAATGCATAAGTTTTCCTTCTCAGCACCTGAACATTAAGCACTTCAATAGACGTTAATCACTCACGACCTGTTAAATACGCAGTAGGACTTGCTTGTATGTTAGTTATGTTTTCCAGTCCAAATCCCGCTCTTTCTAGGAATTGTTGTGTGCAATAAATATTATTTGATGATGGTGATGACTATAAAAGGCTCATTATAAAATGAATGGGGAAAGGTGCTAATCTCAACTACAGCAATTAGTTTTATTCCTTTTAATAGTATCATCAAGTAATTTATGAAAAATGTAGCACTTTGTCTTGGGGATATAATTGATTAAAACTATTTCAAATGGTTATGAATTCAATGGTCTTTTGATGGATTACATTCGTCCATACAGAAGGTTCTTTATGCTAATATTAATTGGATATATGTGACATCAGGGTACGCAAAACACCTTGAGAACTACTTTCTCTTCAATAGCCTTCTGGCCCTCAGCGTGCCTCCTGCTGGTGTGAGGAACTGTGATTTCGTGGGGAGGTCATGACCTTGGGATCTGGTTGGTCTAGGCCGGGCTCTGCTGTCACGGTGAACCTCAGTCAGTTATGTGGCCTTCCTGAATTTCTACTTTCACTTGGTTAAATGAGAGTTACATGTACTTCCAATGTTGCCAGGAGAATTATCTGAGATCAAATATGTCAAATTTAAGAGAGGTCAATATACATAAATTTCCTTCTGCCACCTTAATTAATCTCTGAAGAATAGATCAGCAGAGTTGCTGAATAAAGAAACTAGAACTGCTCATTAGCTTAATACAATCACTCCATAGTGTATTCACATATCAAATATCACACTGCTCCCCCCCCAAATATCTACAATTATGTTAGTCAATTTAAAGTAAAAGATATGCCCTTTAAAAAAAAATTTAAGTGACTAGATAGGTCACAAATTCCTTTTCCCTTTAAATAACAGAATAACTTTAAACATTTCTCAGACAGCAGGTATTGAAACTAAGTTTGGAGTCTCGCTGTCTGCCTGTAGAGATGGTGCTGTGTTCCTTTGGGCTGCAGTCTCTCTCCAAAAGAATACACTAAAAAGGTATTTGATCTACCTTTAATAATGATCTGCTCCTGGAATTTACTCAGGACTTTTCAAAGGATAATCTGGCACTCCTTAACTAGAATATCATTTCAAAAGTTTCTGATGAATCAATACAGGTGTTTCAGAAGGTTATTAATAAAAATATGCTATTATTATCCCATTGGCCTGATTAATTTTAGGAGCTAATGCATTAGAAAATGATTGCTATTTTCTGTAATTTAACCTTCACAAAGCATTAGTAACTAAAAATAAACTTCATCTCAGTGAGACTGGCTTTTCTTTCATTTGACTCTAATTCTTCATGTCCCTCTCTACCTTGCGGTGATGACCCTCAACAACAGCTGTATTTTAGGGTGTGTTCAGGCATCAGCATTACCTCCCACACTTTTGAAAAGTGATTACAACAATATTTCATTTTGAAAAATAGTCTGGAGAAAAAAATGGGTATTATCAACAGTGTGCATTGTATTTAAATAGAAAATGAGAAATTATGTTTGTTTTCATGTCACCCTGCCTCTTTAGTCAAAGGAATGGTATGATTAAAAATAAAAAGATTTTTAAAAATGATTATTATTGAGCAGACCTGTAACCCCAGTTTTCTGGGAGGCTGAGGCAGGAGCATAGCAGGTTTGAATCCAACTGCCAGCCTGGGCAGCTTAGTGGCATCGTGAGAACCAGTTTCAAAATGAAAAAAAATAAAAAGGGGTGGGAATGTAGAACAATGCAAAGGCCCCAGATACTAGGGGGAAAGAAAATATGAACTAATTTCCAGATATCCCCTCTAACCCTCTGAGCAGTTTAGCTTAGTAAATGAAACTGAGCTGTATATGTCAAATAAACTGCACTATGAAGTGAAAGATAGAAACTAGAAGAGTTGATATTACATTAAAAATAACAACTGCTTTCTTTCTTGAAATTAGCTAAATAGGTTGATATTGCACAGATAGAGGGCAAGGTTGAAATGAACTCGCTTTGTGAGCTGGACCGGTCACTTTAGGTCTGGACACCGCCCACCTGTTACAGATTTTCTTCCTTACCTGAGAGGCCCGCAGCAACACGGGAACATTTAGCAAATAATCATTTTAAAGAAACCCATATTTCTAGTTAGAAAGTTCAGTCTCTTGAAGCATGAATTCTACACTCAAATTACTCCCAAGTTAGAAGGTAATTAGCATGCTAAGAAATTCTCTCTGCGACATGGGTATGATTTCTTTAACTCTTTTATCTGTCAATCTCTATTTTTTAAATCTGTAAATGTATCTTTGAGCTTATCTGAGATGTCTACCTGACAGTTACAGAGCTGAAATGTCAAGGATATTTCTATTCCTGATTTTTTTATAGAGTAATCATAAAATCTTTGATGATTCTTTGGTTATGCATGGGGGGTATAATTTTTGATAATCATCAAAACTTATACTGAAACAGAGAAATAGATTTAATTTTGATACTTCAAGTTAATCCATTAATAAGTTTTACCTATTTTAAAATGTGTGACACTGTACATAAGAGAGTGCTTGGCAAGATGACTTTTTACTCAGTATTGTATTTCCCCCGAATCTTTCCAGCGAGGCTCTGCAGTCATTATTTGCTTGACTAAGCCCCAGGTACTCTTCTAGTGGCTACTCTGAGCCCAGGCCCTTTGCATGGACTATCGCTTTGACAGGGAAAGTCTTCCCCTCTTTGGAACTACAAGGACCCTGGGATCTTCACTCCCATAAAGCCAGCGATCGGGACAGAAGCCCTCACAGAACGGTGTTCGACGTGCTCGGGACACTTACTCGAACTCAACTTAGCATCGCTGAGGAACTCTCATCACCAACATTCTTCTCTACTAGACTGTAGGCGAGCCAGAACCAGAAAGTGCTTATCTCCACTTTTACCCTTAGAATCTACAGGGAGAGGATAAAGGAGGGAGGGACTATTTCAGCCTAAAAGCACTTCGTATACTTCTCATATTTAGACTCAGGGCAATCTTAGGAAGCGGGGGTTTTGAACTTGTTTGTAAGACCCAATCTGATGCCACTGCCCTGAAGATTGTCCTACTTTTCTCCCTTCATCTGAATGTTCTCCTCCTTGTGGCTTAATATTATTTTTTCCCCACTCAGCAGAGTTTGCCATGTGCCAGGTGCTTTTGTGAAGACTGGTACTGTCCGCTGTCATCCTTACTCTCCTGTGCCGGTAGGCGGCGCTCGCCCGGGCTGCGCTTCCCAGAGCGGGCGAGGCCCGGATCCAGGCTTCCCTGCAGCTCCGGCGACTCACTAGCTCACGCTGCTTCTCCGGAGACTGAACGCACGACTGAGCAAACTAGTGCCTCCTTCCGGCGATCCTGCTATTTTGACTCAATTGGGTTCCCGGGACAGACCCTAAAGCTTTCTCTGCCCCGAGGCGGGGGTGCGGGCAGCGCTGGCGGCATTTCGGAGGAGTTATGGGGTCTGCTTCCCACGAGCCTGGAGGCGACGCCACCAGTCACCCGGCCTGACCGCTGTGGCTCCAGACGGGAAGACTTAAGTCACAGGGGATGACACTCATCCTGTGCATGAAAAGCGACATCAGAGCTCTGCAAAACGTCCGGCCGAAATGTCTTAGATTGGACTGAGATGATAACCGCCTCAGTAATAACGCGGAAATAATTCCGCGTGGTAAAGAGCTGCTTCGGGTTGACGTGGTGGAATTATTAAGCTGCGTTTCGGGGAGCACTCAGCCCCATCTGACTCTGCTTCGGACGCACACATCCCACTGCACAGCAAGGGGTGACGCTGGGTGTGATTCGGCGAAGCAAAGAGATTTGACTCTTACAGAGGCCTGCGGGGGTCACGAACTCAACACTCCCATTTACACGAGACAAAAGTGACACCCAGAGAGGCGGTCTAAGAACAATGATTATTTCTTTCTAACCTTCAAGTGACTCAGACAGCAAGACGGGGGGGACGGGGTAACATTTTTCACGTGCTGCCTTCCCGTTTAGTTACAAAACCAGGCAGTAAGTAATTGTAGCCATCGCTCTTTCTGTTCATTTTTACGAAAGTGAATACAAAGAAATGTGCCCTCTCTCTGCTAAGAAAGCTCACGCCCCTGCGTAGCCAGGGGTGGAGTGTAGGGGCTCGGCCAGAGGTGTGTGAGCCCTACTTTCCCTGGTTTCTGCGCCCAGGATGCAATCTGATCTTACAGGCCTGGCTCAAGTCTAGATGGATAATAGCGCCTGGTAAACGTTTGTTGAGAAGAGAAGGCAGGAAGTGACCAGTGGGGAGCACACAGAGCTCTTCTCTCATCTGAGGATGAAAAAGATAAAGCCTAGCACCTGTTCAGAGGGGCAGGCACCCGGTGGAGAGATGTCTCCTAAGAGGGACATCTGTGAATTGAAAAAACAGTTTCAGGGTTAAGCATTAGAAGCATAGCACCTATAGTACAGTAAATACTAGAAAGCTTGGAAGAGTCGGGCTCTAACCTCAAACCCAGAGCAAAGGTGTCCTTTATATTATTTCTCTACAGGAGGGAGACAGAAAGTGTGGCCTGGCTCCACAGACTCGAGAGGAAGCAGAGCTCCGCTGGGGAAAATGCAGCTTCCTCTCTGCCATGCGTACACGCCTCACGTCCACCCTGCTGGCTGTGAGGATCCGGGAGCGCAGCCAGCTCTGGTTCCCAAGGGGCTGGGGACAAAGACACAAGAGCGCCAGGCTCAGCTGTTCCTCCTTAGCCTGGTGCCGCCTGCTGTCTAAGCATCACTGAGGTTTCTCAACCCCTAACCAGTATCACACCAACAGCCCCAGTGACATTTCCAGACAGGTCATGGTCTTGTTTCTGCCAACAGGGTCTCATACGTGCCAATCTGGGTGCCAGAGTTAAGGAGCTTTTGCAAATTTTACATAGTGTGTGTCTCTGAAGGGTATACAATCTGTCCTGGATCTGAAACAATACTAATAATGGCAGCAGTATTTTAATGTTTTTTTTTTAAATTTAAATCATTTAAAATTTTGTTTATATACAACTGTAGACAAACATCCTTATTATGTACAAAACATCCTTATTTCTCCAGCACATTGTTGGATATCTTTGGCTCTCAAATCACTTTTCCTCACTAGAAGTTCCTTGCAAACAGGGACAGTGATTTTCTTTTTTTAAAAAACATAGTAGCCAGGCGTGGTGGCTCACACCTGTAATCCTAGCACTTGAGAGGCAGAGGCAAGAGGATTGCTGTGAGTTTGGGGCTCGTGTGAGCTATATAGTGAGCTCAGGGCCAGCCTGAACTATAAACTGAGACCCTGCCTCAAAAAAAATTATTAAGGTACAGTTTAGTAGCACAAAATTCACCAGTTTTCACTGTGCAATTTTATGAACATAGAAGCATAAAAGCATAATAATTTTTTTTTGAGGCAGGGTCTCAGTTTATAGTTCAGGCTGGCCCTGAGCTATAAGTTTATGGAATTGTACAATAATAATCGTTCTTATCTTAAATTATTTCTATCAACACAGTCAAAAATCCCACAATCATTTGCTTTCAGGCATTTACTAATTTATTTCCTTTCCGGCCATTTCCCAGTGCCTTAAGGAGGGCCCTAGTAGATACTCAATACAAGTTTATTAAATCAAAGTCTCAGCGAATTAATTGAACACTAGAAATGTAGGACTTTCTGTTCATGAAATTGGACTTTTACTTGTACACCAAGTGCTTTAATCTGCCATCATCTCACTTCCTCAGAAAGCTGTGAAGTGCTCAGAATGATGCTTTCTGAAAATGAAAAAGCAGAACTAGAGGAGTAGGATACTGAAGTTTCCCAGCTGTCTTCTGCTAATATAGATTATATAACTCCATTATAGAGACATTTAGGTGATGAAGTACTGAGAAATTGTGGAGTCTATAAAAATATACATGGGCTCCTCAGACAGAATTTAAATAAAAACTGTCATTTTT
>PVIR01007807.1:0-59307 GCA_004026965.1 Petromus typicus | reverse complement strand
AAAAAAAAAAAAAAAAAAAAAAAAAAATTTCATTTATTAAATCACTTTCACTACTGACTGATGGGCTGGAAGAGTATCCTTCATTCTCATTAATCAACATCTCCCCTGGTTCAAATTCTACTAGTCCTAGTTGTGTGACCCTAGGTAAATAATTTACTTTCTCTGTGGCTCAGGATAAAAAGGGGCTATAATTATATAGTGCTTAAAATGCATATACTCATGGCTTATAATAATTGGCCAGTAAATGTTAGCAGTAATGATGATGATGATGATTTGGTTGATTGTTTTCTAATATAATTAAGTTTCCAAGATAGTTTTTGAGATATCATAATGGAAATTCAACATTTACCTAAAATAAAATTAATTCAAATATCACACATTATTTCCTTTTAGCTTAACTCATGGCTTGTTGGATATCATATGCTGATCAAAAATTTCAGGTGGTAATTTTATGTATTTCTGCTTAATACACTACAAGAAATAAACTATTAATACATACAGTACAATTGTCAAAATTATTTAAAATTTGGAGTGCACAGAGATAAATAATTGAAGCACTCTTTGCCAGTGACATTGAGAATCACTTACCTTGTAATAAAGGAAGCATAGCAGTGTGTATAGTACATCCTTCCGAAGAAATAATCTTCAAGGTGACCATGTACTACACTGATTACCCCAAAATTAACTTTACAATATCCTGGGGTATACTGAATTATCTCAATGCATATATTTATAAAATAAAAGTTTAATGACAATTAATCCAGGATCCTTCATTATTTTAGGACACAAAAATGCCAAAATTCAAACTAATGAAGATGAGGGTTGAAGGTCCTATTTATCTGATATATTGGGCCTAGTATCTAAAATAGTCAACTTCTTCAGTTTGATTTTTATGCTGGCCACTTAATTACATACACTGTTGTTCATTCTGATGTTCTATTCTGCTTATACAAAAGACAGATTGTTCTAGGGGATCACTTTTTATTATGAAGATTTTGTTTTCTCTACATGTCAGTCCCTAAATGATGCAAAAAATATGAGGCATCATTTGGACTGAAAGGAAAATAGAAGACATCGTTTTGTTTAATTTTCTTATTACAGATGAGAAATTTGAAGCCCCCCAAATGGAAAGTATATACCCATTAAGACACAGATAGTGCATAAAAAAATATTTTAAGTGAATTAGAGGTTTTTCAGTGAACCTACACAATGGTTAAAGAACGTTAAACCCACAGCTTACTCATCTAGCAGGACTTGGCATCAATTATAGTGTAATGAGCAGTACTGCTGGCTTCTTGGCGTCACATTAGATGCTTTATCAACAGTCTCTCCTTGAGACAGCCAAGTGCACAATACTCAAAGACAAACACTGGCATCTAGCCTGAAAGGGCTACAAAATAACAAACAATTCACTACTTTTTTTCTCTTTTCCTCTCAAGACAAGCCAGTTTAATTATCAGCACTCTTCATCTGGTTCTGATATTTTGTGCTAAAAGCCACTGTCAAATGATGATCCCAAGAAGCTGCCAAAGAGGCAACAGGTAGATAGCTTAGACAAATTGCGGCGAGTTCAGTAAGGAAATGGATTACAAGAAGGAAAGAGGTCAAGGAATTGAACACGGGAGAAAGCTCTCAGATGAGGGAAAAGAAAAAGGCAAGAGAAGTGGACAGTTCAGTGTGGTCCATGATGAGTCTAGTGGGAATAACAGTGAGGAAGGCTAAAAGATGGGCAATATTCCCATTTAAGCTTTTATAGATATAAATATGGCGTTAATGAGGGCCCACTCAGGGATTTCATCTCCATTTAGAGTGCTTTTTCTTCTTTTTTACATCTAGTTTTTCTACTGCTGCTGCTTCTAGAATGTCCCACGTCATTTACTGAGATTTTTCTCTGCCAGCTCTCTGTATATAGATGATCTCTTTTTAATGCCCACCCAATACAATCTTATTATTCTTATTTTACACATGAATAAATTAAAACTTGGAAATGGCAAGAGGCTTGCCTAAAGTTATGGTTTGCTACTCTGCTTAAAACATATTTGTTTGATTTCCATAGCTTATGCTCTTAACTCTGATTTTATGTCTTTAAAAACAGGTTTTTAGCATTTTTCATCAATGCTATGTGCAAGCACGATCCATCCCCAAACCACATTTGTATCTGTTATGCTAAACTGATTCTTCAAAATACTTGTTTTGCCTCTAATTTTCTGCATATTTAGATCACACATTCTTTTTAAGCCATTTACTTTATTCCAGGGCATGTTATGTTTGATCCTTTTGACATAACCGTACAAGGTGGTTCTCCTATTTTCTGACTCAGGATTTGTCACGTGACTGACAGTGGAATGAACTTGGGGTTTTAGTTTACAGGACTGAAGTTATCTTCTGATGAATACTTAACAAAATTATTATTTATCTCACTATATTGATGCATTTGACATAGAAATACATATATATGAGACATATCTCACTATCTATCTCATATATATCATACAAGTCACTACTTGCCTAGTTAGGACATAAATCCTGTAAGCTTGAAATGATGAAAAACAGTGTTAATATTGTATGCAATAACTTTTCAAAAAGATAGTTTTAGAGTATTTACTTTTTTGTAATTCACCTTCCAAAAATTATCTCTAAGGTAAACAAAACTAATTCTGTACAAATCTTGTTACCTTGCTATTTTTCTAAGTATACAGGATGCAGTGGGGACAGATGTTATGATCTTTAATTAGTAAGGTTATAAACTTTAATAGAGATTTTTCTACTCATTAGATAGGATATGACTTTTCCCAGAGTATTAATGGTTGTCTACTTTGAAATGGAGCCATAACATACTATGGCTGTGAGACCTGAGAACTCAGTGGGTCAGAATCCAGTAATAATGAGTCCACAGTTGCAGAGATTAATTCTTGAAAAGATCAGATCACTTTTAACTACTCCCTTCAACATGAAGTCTAAGCAGCTGCTTCACAGTCTGAACCACGGGTTTCAAGACAGGTAGGACAGGAATGGAGGGCAGGTGATTTAAAAGAATCTCATGACTCAGCCTAGGAGAAATAACAGGTAAATTCTGCTAGTGGTACTTATGGTAGTTGATTGGCTGGCAAAATCTTTCTTCACAAAGAATAGCACACAACTCAGTGTCTTTAAGAGTACTAAATGGAACAAACAGCATCTTTCATTGCACTGTAAATATTGTTCTTCATAGTGCTAGTGTATTTCCAATCTCTTCCACCACAAAGCTTATTACATTAATCAGAGTACAACTATTTAGTGTTATACAGAAGTGTTCTACTTTGTGAGGCCCAAAACATATCCAATTAGGGAGCAACACCTTTTTGGGTGGGTGGTCCTACCCGAAGAACAACTTTTTTTTTTTTTTTTTTTTTTTTGAGACAGTGTCTCTCTTTGTAGTTCAGGCTGGCCCTGAGCTCAGACTCAAACTCACATCACAGCAATCCTCCTGCCTCTGCCTCCCGAGTGCTGGGATTACAGGTGTGAGCCACCACGCCCAACACTGTGGTATGTGGCAATGATTGCTGTTGGGTGTGAGTCTCCACACCCAGTATTGTATGTGGTTTTCGAGGATTGAACCCGGGTCCTTGTGCTTGCAAGACAGGCGCCGGAACCACTGAGCCAAATCCCTGGCCCCGAAGAACAACTTCTATAAGAACACAAGACACTACTTCTGCTCCTGCCCATGGTTTCATCAACAGCAGCAACTAAGCAAAAACCCAAGTCAGATTTTTATTCTCAGCATTTATCCCTGATTCCATGATATATACATTGTTTTATTAGGTTCTCTAAACCAAACTGTTGATCATCAAATTCTTTAAGAAACAAGATTCAAAACTATACATCAATACAGGAATTTCATGTTCGAATAATAAGAAGGGGATTCCTCACTGAGCAGCAGAGACAATTATGGAAGCTATCTAATATAATATATTTGTTTTCAAGTCTTAAGAATTTTAGAGGAACAGAGATGGAGAGCTTGATTTCATAGGAGCTAGTAACATGGTCTTTGGCAAATATCAGTGAGTTCATCATATTGTTGCTCCATCTTATGACTGGTCAAAATCCAGTGTTACACAAAATTCCTTTGGCTCAATGTACATCTTTATATCAAGAAATGCTACCATTGTCACTTTCTGTGGAGCACACCTGCATGACTAAAGTAATCTGTGTAGAAAAAAGACATGATCTTTTGGCATTATACAGATATTATAAAGCCATAGTAAGTTGGCCATTGAATTCTTTAAGTTTTCCCACACATTTTCTTCTTAGTCTTTTTTTCTTACACATTTCCCTCCTTTACAAATCATGGTGGAGAGGGCTGGATGTAGCTCAGAGGCACAGTGCTTGCCTGGCAAGCTCAAGGTCCTGAGTTCATTTCCCTTCCCAGTACCAAAAATCAAACAGTCAACCAGTCAATCAATCAACCATGGTAGAAAGGGTTTTTTGAACTATAACCTCAAATAAATGAATATAGCTGCGTTGGCAAAGAGGTGTGCTGATATGCACTCATATATTGTTGATGGTATGGAAAACACTATGGAAATTAAACATGGAAATTAAAAATGTGTGATATTTTCAGTCAATAATTCTCCATTTAAAAATCCATCCTAATGATAAATCTGCATAAATATGAAATTGTTTATTCAGAAACATCATCCTTGAAGTACTACTATGACGGCAAAACATCAGAAACAAACTAAATGTCCACCAATGGGGGCCCAGTTAAATATATCGTGGCTTATCCCAAGAACAAAATGCTGTGCATGTGTTAAAAATAATAAGTACTAATAGGAATTAATCCACAAAAAAGAAGATACATGTTAGTACTTATGTTAACTATACCCGTAATAGATGGGTGCAGTGGTGCACACCTGTAATCCCAGTTACACGGAAAGCTGTGGCACGATTACAAATCTGAGCCCAGCTTGTACAAGTTAGTGAGACCCTATCAAAAAATTTTAAAAGGCACTAGGGAAGTTCAATGATACAGCATTTGCCAAGATTCAAAACCCTAGATTCAATCCAAATATATATGAAATATATATGAAAAAGACAAAGAAATAGGAGAAGCATCTTATAGGCTAAAGTAAAAGATAAAGCATTTTCCCTCAGAAAAAGGATGCCTGATATCTAAATTCTTAAAGAATACGTTACATAATATATTTTTCTATATTCATTTAATTTTATCAATATAGTATAATTTGCGATAGACATATCACATTGAAATAGTCTCAAAAACGCTTGTTTTGGATACTTAGAGTGAGTACCTGTGGAATTGAAAATAAAGGACTAGAATAAGTTATTTCTGAGGGTACGATCTTATAATTACAAGCTTTAAATGTTTTAAGTGAGAATTTAAAGGATTTCTTTCAAATATAATGCAGTAAAATGGGCCCCTTTAGCCAAACATGGCACAATCTGATCATTAAAAATAATGATGAATGCAAAATAATGAAAATATATAAACCATCAGTTGAGAAGAATCATTTTAAATTAAAAAGAATTTCTTCTTTCTTCATTAAAATAAATCAAAACACTGCTTGCCAGAAATTTTGGTAGTAACTCATGTATTCCTCATACTGAAGGTTGGCAATTAAAAAATAAAAAATTATGTTTTTCATTTTGATTTTCTCTGTACCAAAAAGTGAAGATTATATTTTGCTTTCCTTGTATAAACTATAGTTCAGGGTCACTGCAGAGCCTTAGCAATGAGGTATGATTCTTTTCAACAAAATTATTCTAGTAATTAAGTAAGGAATGACAGATTTAGAAAATCACTACTTTCCAATCCCCAGTGGAATACTTGATTTTAGCAACAGTCATCAACAGATGAACTACTGGAAGAAAAGCTGATGAGGAACTTTACATGGGAGAATGCAGTCATCCCCTGGATATTCTGATGAATCCACTCATCACTAAAACATGAGCCTATCAGAGAAAAAGGCATCTTGGTGTGGCAGAAAACAAATCACCACCTCTGATGAAATTTTGATAGAGCTTGACCCTGAAGTGAAGCCTCTAGAGCTACCTTCTATGTATAGGAACTATAGGAAATGGATAAGAAAATTTAATGACATAAAGCAAGACTATCAGTGAAATCAAGATAATTACCAGATACTGACCAGTTATTCAATAAGGCAACTGAAACAGAAAACAAAAGGAGAGTACTTTACATTACAAATTGAAGAGGTACAGCCAGATGCAATGTCAGATGTTTTTTGGCTGTTGGTTTGAATGTTTCAACTACAAAAATAACATTTTGAAACAAATGGAAATTAGATAATAAAAGCAATTGTTAATTTTTGTATGTTGTTATAATGGCATTAAAATCATAGATAAATGTTGAATCTGAGTGATAGGAATATGAGGGTTCTTTATGATTTTCTCTTTACTTCTGTGTAATTGAAAATTTGCAATAGAAATTTTAAGGAATGACATAGTAGATGATTATGCTTTGAAGATCTAAGTATATATCTGCAGGTCAGACTCAGAAAGCAATCATGATAGTGTTGTTTGATGGGCAACTGTAATAAAAAGATATCTGAGACAGAATCCTACTTAGCCTCAAATTCTCAAAGATCTTAGGTGGAAGTCAGGTGATGTATTTGGATAACTGCTGGAAGATTCAGAAAGAGCTGAAGTGATTATGAAAATGATGACTTTTAAGAGTTCTAAGATTTTGAAAACTACTGTTTGTGAAGTGTATTATAAAAAGTGCTTCATGTGTCTTTCCATATTTAAGCATATATAGAGGCTGTGTTTTCATGCATGTACACAGAAAATTAGTGAGAGGCTTCTGTAGGAAATTAAGAATTTTTTTCCTGAAGGCTTCTTTTCTATAAGATACCTGGGAGACCAGTAGACAAGTCCTGGTATGACACTCGTTTTACTGTCTATTCTTCATTACTTTCCAAATGCTATATCACATCCAAGTGTGACTTCTTTCAAAGAATTAAACAAATAAAAACAATATAGTCTGTATCTCTCAGTGTTTCATAATTACTGCTTAACCAACTTTCTAGCATTATTTCTAGTTGACTGTCCTGTCAAATTAGACTTTTGATTGTCTATAGAACTGGTGCTGTTAATATCATTCTTCATATCTTCTCTATGTGAATTCAACAGATACTCAGTATTGAATAGAATGTGGTGGTTGATTCCTGTAACTTCAGCATTCTTGGGAGGCTAAGGCAGGAGAATGGTAAATTGGAGTCCTGCCTGAACAGCTCAGACCCTGTCTCAAAGGGAGGGGGCAAAGTGGAGATATATGGCTCAGTATGAAGACTCATGTTAGATAGTTTCTGCTTATTCAGGAGTCGCTTTGCTATGAATAAGAAAATTGATGTTTAAAATTTCCAAATTCCAAATTCCCAAATTCCAAAAATTTCTAGTACTTCAGGAAAAAGAAATAAGAAAGGAAGAAAAGAGAGAAGAAAGAAAAAGGAGAGGACAGAAAGAGAAAGAAAAGAAGGAAGGGAAAACAGAAAGGAAAAGAAAAGGAATGGAAGGGAAGGGAAGGGAAGGAAGGAGACAGAACACTTATCGTACACTAGACTATTGCAGACCTTAGGGCAGTAGTAGCACAGCTATAGCACACCTGTCACAGCAGGCTGTGTTTCACCACCACTGCCCTAAGGCTACCAAAAGTCAATGAATCAAATATTCACTTGATTTCCTTTGATGAAACTGTCCATAATCTTCATTTGTTCAATTCCTACATATTCTCATGTCACTATTCAAAGATACCCTCTTCTGAGAACATTTTATCGTATCCTCTACGTAGCTGTAAATCATTTGTCCCCTTTGCAGTCCCATTACCTCTTTCTAGTTGTATTACAATATCCTGCTCTGCATAATAATAGTACATGAGTTTGTCTTTCACCACTAATAATACCTAGCATTGACTGAGTACCTAACTACATGTCATGTACTGTGTTAAGCACTTTAAATACCTTCTCATATTTACCAGTTTCACAACCTTGGAAGGTATGTATGTTCTGCTTTGCTATGAATAAAGAAACTGATGTTAAAAAATTAAATAATTTGTCCACAGCTTTTTGGTTTCAGAATGTGGCTCTTTTTTTCTTCAAAATTTGCAAAAACTCTCATTTTATTTCACTTTGATCTTCAAGGTTTCAAGCAATGTTATGTGTGTAGACAAGGTGAGGTATCAAGAGTAAACACATGCTGATGCAGGTATAACTTCTGGGACTTAGGACAGAAGACAAAAAAGATCAGTTAGTACCAGAGCAGCTGAAGTGGGATTCATGGTATAAATGACAGGGAAGATTAGTTGTGGGTAAAAAAAAAAAAAATGCAGGAAAGGTATGTGCACGGGCATGAGTCAGTTTATGTCTCAATACAATCTCCTCCTCTGTCTTCTTTCATGCACATACAGGTCACTATAGACTTCCAAAGCCCCAGTCTTTAATATTCTTAATCACACATAGTAGATGCTATTGTTTAGATTTTTAAAATGTATCCCAGAAGTCTCATGTGTTCCGAAGTGGGGCTTTGGAATGTGATTGGGTCATATGGGTGCTATAAATCATTGGTGGATTAGTCCATTGATGAAGTCATAGCCGAATGCGCTGTTAGGAGGTGAGCTATGGTGAGAAGAGGTGAGTGGCTGCAGACGTAAGCTGGAAGTGTGTGTCCTTGGCTCTGGCAAGTCTCTGCTCTGTGTTTCCTGAATTCTGTGATGTGAGCAGCTTTCCTCCACCAGGGATTCCTCCACGCTGTTTCTGCCTTGGAGCTGGCCAATTCTCTGTCGACCAAATCTTCTGACACTATGAGCCAAAATAAACCCTTTCTCCTTTAAGTTGTAGGTGTTGGGTATTTCGTTCTGGTAATAGGAAAGCAACTAATCCAGAATAGTAGACACTCAATAAAAGTTCACTGAATTGATGTGTGTTAAACTGGATGTATTCCATCTCTTCTAATTTCTTCTTTACAAACATATTCCTACTTTATTGCTGAAGAGAAAATATACAAACCTGAAAGACCAACGGGGCTTGCTTTTCAGTGCATTTTCATTAAGCAAAGGTCTTAAAATGAATCCAAATATACTGATGAGAAATCTGTGAGAGCAGCTGCTATAGTGAGTAAATTCATGTTAGATAGTTTCTGCTTATTCAGGAGTTGCTACAGGATTGCTAATCCTTGTCGTTGACTGAATATAAATATCTAACTGTGTTGTCACTTTACCCTATTTCTAAAACATATTGTTTTACATAAGTATTCTACAGAGTGAAGATTATTTTGTTTCCACCAGATGTATTTCTGGCAAATGTATGGTGTTGAGTTACTCTTGCTTTTTCTTCCTTCCTTCCTTCTCTCCTTCCTTCCGTCTCAACTTTGTGCGCATCTGTTCTAATCGTCTGATTTTGAAGCTAAGTATAAAACACTTCATAGCACATCTAGGGGAATAATGCCACGTTTAGTCTTTAACTTACCACAATAGCCTCAGGTAATTAGACATGAAATTCTGCACTTGGTTTATGGGTGATAGAACCCAATTATCTGGTTCTGGGCCTAAAAGCTGAGATGGTAGAAATGCCTTCTAGAAAAATTTATTTTCCAACTAGTGAGGGTGATGAATTAATGAGGAGATTTTTCTCAAATCCTGCTCCAAGAGTGAGCTGCTGTACTCCTTGAAGCTGCAAGTGGAACACTGGTGTTAAAGATTCCTAGTACCAAATCATTACTGATATAATTTTCAATGCCACTGTACAAATAGGCAAAGCAAAAGACAAAAACAAAACAACAACAACAACAAACTCTCACTCAATAAAAAGAAAATAAAAGTTTGACATATTGAGAATTAAAACTAGTTTGTCTAACTTAGGGCAATAATTCATGCAAAGTTGGTTTAGAATTATTTAAGTAAGAACAAAGTTAATATATGTGGCTTTTCTATCTAGAGAGATAAAGCTTTGCTCATTTACTTGAAGATTTAATAGAGAAGAATTTAAGAACAAATATAAAATTAGTAAATTACATAAGTGACAAAAATCACACTAAATAAATATATTTAAATTACTATGCTATATATCAAAATTTATTTTTATATTTATTTATTAGGTTTTTCTTTTCAGACAGGGTCTCACTGAGTAATCCAGGCTGGCCTCAAACTCATGGGACTCCTCTTGCCTAAGCCTCTTGAGTGCTGGGATTATAGGTGCGTGCCACCATGCCTGGCACAAAAGTTATGTTTAAAATATACATTGATTTTACATTATGATCATTTTGTTGGTTACACATGTAAAAATGGGTAGTAGGTAAAAGCACCATGCATTAAAAATACAGATATACAGTGTATACAAAAGATCAAAGGATAAGGCCAGGGATTTAGCTCAGTGGTTCCTGCACCTTCCTTGCAAGCACAAGGGCCTGGGTTCAATCCTGGTAACCACATACAGCAATGCCAGGTGTGGTGACGCATGCCCGTCAGCAAACAGTACCACATACTACAGTGCTGGGTGTGGTGCCTCACACTTGTAATCCCAGCACTCGGGAAGCAGAGGCAGGAGGATTGCTGTGAGTTTCCAGCCTCATCTAGGCTACATAGTGAGCTCAGGGCCAGCCTGAACTACAAAGCGAGACCCTGTCTCAAAAAAAACTAAAAAAAAAAAACAAAAAACAAAAACAAAAAACAAACAAACAAAAAAAAAACAAGGATAAAGAATGAGATGTGATCCCAAAGACCAAGTCATTGCAAATGATAAAAAGGTAAAGACACACAGAGAAAAAAAAATAGAAGCACAGACAGAAAGAAACATAACAAGTAAGACAGACATGAATATGCACACAAAATGGCAAAGACAAAGGAAAAGGGAGAGGTAGAAAGACAAACATTTGCATTAGTTCAACAAATACTTATGGAGGCAAAAACAGTCCCAGGGGAGTGGCAAATGGGAATCTCTATAGTCAAACTTTGAGTCTCACCAAAGGAAATCTGACAGTTGATCATGACTGTATACAACAATTTTGAGGGCCTACTAAGTGCAAAGTATTGTGCTACACTGTGAAAGGGACAAAAAGAGGAACAAAATGGGCTCTCGTTGTATTTTAAGGACTTTTAAAAATATTTTTTGGGAGTCAAGGATTTAGCCCTGGAGCCTGTCTTGAATGTACAAGGGCCCAGGTTAGATCCCCTGTAGCCACATACCACAATGCCAGGCGTGGTGACTCATGCTCACCAGCAATCAGTACCATACATAACAATGCCAGACACGGTGGTTCATGCCTGTCATCCCAGCACTCCTTGGAGGGGGGAGTGCAGAGGCAGGAGGATTTCTGTGAGTTCCAGGCTCACCTGGGCTACACAGTGAGTTCAGGGTCAGCCTACACTACAAAAGTGAGACTGTTTTTAAAAAGAAAAAAAAAATGTTGGGCCTATGAGTGAAATATGAGTTTAAACATCCTTTAGAATGATGAACTGGCTGGAAACTAAAAATAGATATTTCTGCAAAGGCAAGAAGGATTTCTCTTTTGATATCTCATTTTAGATTATACAGACTTTACAAAGGTACTGAAAAATAAAGAACCTTTAGAAGTTGGAGATACAAATAACAGCCACAAGGAGAAATCTGCTTGGTATGTGAGGTTGCTTGGTGGTCTCTTCCTTATTCTTTAAAGAATTAATCTTGTTTCATTACCTGGGAGAAACTCGAAACCATCTCTTATTTTTTTCCTTTTTAAATTCAATGCTAAATTCAGCTTAGTTGGTCATAATGGGAATGAGTGACCAAACAGAGTTAAAATATTTCTAATTCCTACTCCCCAACATAACAGTTAGAAAAGCCTTTTATAGATAAATAAGTAAATAGTTAGAAATCAAAGCAAAAATTGGGCAAATTTGCTTTTATCAAACCAAAAAGCTTCTTCATAGCACACACACAGAAAAATCAACAGAATAAATAGCCAACATATAGAATGACAGAAAATATTCTCAAACTGTTTATCTGAGAAGGGATTAAACTGCAGAATATATAAGTATTTGACTCAGTGGAAAAATGTTCTAATTTAAAAATGGAAAATAGAGCCGTACAAACGATTAGCAGGTATAAGAAAAAAGTGCTCAATAGGGGAGTGAAAATCAAAGCTAAAATGAGACATCACCTCACTCCAGTAACAACGTCTAAATGCAAAAGGTAACATCTTATGGTGAAGACACAGAGAAAAAGGAACTAAATTAGTAGAGTCATTATGGAAAATAGTATGGAGGGCACTCACAAAATTAAAAAATAGAACAACCATATGGTCTTGGAATCCCATTGCTTGGTAAATATCCAAATAAGATAAAACCAGCATGTCTCGTATCTGTAAGAGACATCTGTGTTCCCATGTTTACTGCAACACTATTCACACTAGCCAAGAAATGGAATCAACATAAGGGTCTGTCAGCTAATGAACAGATATAATAATATACACAATGGAATATTAATTCAGGCATAGATGATGAAATCTTGTCACCTGTGATAACAAGGGTGAAACTGGAAGGTTAAATGAAATAAGTCAGAAACAAACAGATCACATGACTTGACTCATAAGTATAATACACAAAAGTTGATCTCATAGGAGTTTAGAGCAAAATAGTGGTTACCAAGAGGCGAAGGAAAGTAGAGGGGAGGGAGTGTTGGAGAAAAGGTGATCAATGGGTACTAAGTTATAGTAGTTAGGTAAGGAAAGGAAGTTCTGCTGTTCTACTGCATAGTACGATTGTAATTTGTGATAACGCAATGTATACTTTTAAAAAGCCAGAAGAATGGATTTGTAGTTTTCAAGATGAATGAGTGATAGATACATGTTTCAAGAGACAGAAGCACACTAATTTGAATACTTTGCAATGTTTACATGTGTTGAAATACGACACGGTTAGCTATAAACACATGTCCATTAAAAATAAAATTTTTAGAAAATAAAAACAATGCAGCATGCATTACTTTTAAATTTCCTAGAGCTACATTTTAAAAGCTTTATAAAGTGAAATTAATTTTACTTACCATATGCCAGTATTTTTCATCTCAATATGGAACCCATATGTACTTTATCAATGAGATATTTTATATTATTTTTTCATACTAACTTTCTGAAATTAATTGTGCATTTTATACTTACAGTTCATCTCAATTTAGGCTAGCCACATTTCAAATGTTCAACACTTAAATATGGTCAACCTGTTAAGCAGCTGGTATCTGGAATGGCATTTCTAAATGAGGTTCCTGTCTCTCCTTTCTGGTTAGCTCTGCCTGAGACCCAACCAAACTACCATACAATCTAAAAGCCAGCTTTTGTTTTCTGAGCCTTCTTATTACATAATCTTGTCTTTTCTATCCATCTTGTGGTATCTACATTTTGGATATGAAAAAAGTGAGTTGAGCTTTGTATATGGATTTGGGAGGATAGAGTTTGTTCAGTATAACTTTTCTTCCTTTTGACATTGTTGGCTACTCTTACCCTCCTGCACTCATACTGAGTCCTCAGAGAAATATCTAGTTAGGCACTCTCACAACGCTGATGACTCCAGTTCCTTGAGCCCCCGTGAAAGACCCAACACTGTGGCTCCTTTGTCCAGCTGATGATCAGGATGATCTGAGGAACTCTGCAAAGCTCTGATTGTTGGAGTGCGTGCCAGAGTTCTGAATCACGTGTCTGGCAGAGGGGCTTGGAAATCTTGATCATTAAAAAGTATACCATGTGAAAGTATACCATGTATACCCCATCTCATTGGGGAATTATTGTTCTGGTCTTTTTGTACTCAGTCAAATCTGCCCACTTTAAGGTCAATGAAGACTTTTGCCACGCTTGCCCTGTTACTTTCCAATATCATAAAAGAAGAAAATCTTAATTGCATTTGCATATGGGTATTTGTGTGTGTTTGTGTGTGGGGGGGGAGGAGAAAGAAGGAAGTTTTCATAAAAGAAAGATGTTTCTGTAATTCCATTCCTTTTCTAGATAAAATAGCTTGAGTCTGTTAACTACATGGGGAATACAATGACCTTACAAAATTTACTGCCGTTTCACTGATACTGAAGATTCCAGCAGGGTGTGCTCCTGGGCTAATTATCAGTCAGCCTGCCAGCTGGAAAAGCCACAGCTGAGAATGTATCACACAAATATAATCCAGGAATGAAGAAGCATAAATTATGAGGAATCCACACTGCTTAATATGCTTTGATATTCATGTTTTGATATTTCAAATAATAACCACTTACCCTTGACCAATCTTTTCAAATCGTGTGTACTTTTTCTTTGGGTCTCCAACACTCACAATGCTTCCTGGGGGGAGATATGAGAATAGATTAATCAATTTCCCTGCAATAATGAGGATGAGAAACTCAAGGACAAAAGCATTAAATACTCCCACGTGATTTCTACAAATTATCTACCGCTGCCATAACATCCTGAACATGCCCAATGTCATCTATTTTCTACAAATTACATGAAATGTGTCACTTTTCATTTTAAAAGACAAATTGCAGTGTAGTAGTTAAAGTAGTAATAATAACTCATGCTACTTTCTTCCAAAATTGATTGTGTTTGGGAACAAAAAAAGGATTGGTTATAATCCAAAATTTAGAAAATAATGTTCTCATAAAATATTATAGTTTAGTAGATAAAATGACCTAAAAACTGGACCACTTAATATAATCATTATCTTTTTGAATTTGAGTAATGTTGATCACTACATTACATTCAATTCAGCTGAAAATATCTAGTGAGCAGTTGTTGTGCATGAAGTTCAGCGTCTAGGGCAAGGGGGTGTGAGGGTGAAAAACAAAGACTGATAAAAAGTAATGAGACTCAAGCTTTTTAGAGACACAAGCATTAATCTAAGTCCCTACTAGGGCTCCAAACATCTGTACAGCATCACCTACTTAAGTTCACCTATTTAAAGCGTGCAATTCAATGGTGTTTGATATGTTTATAGATGCATACAACCATCATTATGATCTAATTTTAGAAAACTTCATCATTCCAAAAAGAAACCTTGTACCTATTAGGAATTCCTCCCTACCACTCCTCCATTTTCCACATCAACCTTAAACTCAAAAGTTTCCCTTCCTTGTGGATCAGATTCCTTATTTGGATGTGGAAGATCTTTTATCAGCCAGCACTATCTGCCTCCTGCCAACCAGTCTAACTTCACCTGCTTCTCTCTCTCCATTTCTCCTTTAGATTTCACTAATGCTGTCACTGTCCAGGGAACAAATTTTTGTCTATACTTTCCCATTTCCCACTTCTCTTTCCCTTCATGTACCTCAGGCAAACTAATTATCCTTTAAATACAGCCACAAAGTATTCTTTGTGAAGTTTTCTATGATCCCTCTACTGACAATTCTTTCACTTATTCTTGTGTCAGAGAATTTGTCTTTTCACCTTTTTAACTTCAGTGCCTAGAACAGTAGCTGCCACTACACAAATATTTCTTGACCAAGAGGATGAAAACAAATAAATATGTATTCAAGCTGGATGTGGTGGCATCTGTCTCTAGTCCCCACACTTTGTGAGCCAGAGGTAGGAGGATCACAAATTTGACCCTGGCCTAGCAAATTTAGTAACTTAGCAAGACCCTGTCTCAAAATGAAAAGTAGAAAAAAAGGCCTGGGTGTATAGCTTGGTGCCAACGCTCTGGATTCAATCCTCAGTGCCAGTAGCAACAAAACACCAGAAATGTATGTACAGTGTGTTCTATGCTGTAGAACCAGTAATACCTCATGCTAATTTAGACAATCATCTACTCGCTAGGCTCATGGACAGCTTGATTCAGATCTAATAGCAGACACAGATGTCTACCTTGAGAAAAATAATTAGTTAAGTGTTTTGCTCATGGATTTTTTATCAGGTTGTTGGGGTTTCTTTTATCTGTTTTTAGTAGTGGATGTTCATGTTCCAGTTAGGTTAAGTAGGAATTATACTAACACTTTCGCTTGTATTTCCGATCTCAGTGAGTGGCGCTGCCAATCCACGAGCTCAGTAGCCTGCTGAGAAAGTCATGGTTGACTCATCCCTTGCTTGCATTGCCCTCACACAGTTGCCTGCCAAGTCACAGCCCCTTAGCCTTTATCGACTGACTTACTGGAGATCCTTTGACTTTATTCTTTCCTTATTACTGCAGCTTTTGTGGGGCTCTCAGCATCTTTTACTGGGGCTACCCAAAATATGTCTTAACTAGACTCTTGCTTCCTGCTTTTGCTCACCCACTGGCACAAAACTCTGAGGACATATCTGATTAAATAATGTGATTCTTTGGTTCATGATACCTGGTTCCCTGACATCCAAGGTCAAGGCCCAGCCCCTTGATATAGAATGTAAAGTTCCTCGTGATCTATCTCCACTGCCTTCTCTATCTTATCTTTCACCTCTAAAGGCTTAGGATCTGGGCTTAATAAACTAATTCATCAGTTCTACTTAACAGTCTAAGTGCCTGTCCTGCACTCCAATAAATTCTTTCACCACCGTTATTTTAATCAAGAAATACCGAATATATTAGAGTTCTTGAGCACTGCTAGTCTTCTTTACCTGAAATGTTCTCTCCCACATTTTCTTCAGGCAAGCTCCGATTCAAAAGCTTAGATGTTGCATTTTCTAGGAAGCCCCCTTTGATCATTTGGAATAAAGTTCATAACTTTCTTTTTTCTCTAAAGTCTAAACAGAATCATTGCGATAGCTCTCCTCTCTCTGTAGCTCCTGCTGTTTTTTTTTCTATCCTTAATACATAATATTTGTATTGCTTTGACATCTCCTTTCAGAGTGTGTCTTAAGGACAAGATGCATTTGTTACTCATTTTTCTATCCTCAGTGCTTCCTCATACAGTGCTGTGCAGGGGATATACCAGATACTCGCTAAGTACTTGTTGAATTAAACTCAAAATTTTAAAATGTCCTGTAGTTTAAAGTAGGTCAAAGAATATTTTTTTCTTGAGCAATATCTATAGAATTCCACCAACTTGGCAATTTCTGAGTTGTTCCTTTATTTTCAAAACTGTAAATCAGATTTCTATGTCATTGAAAGCTGTCCTTCTGCAAGACAGTAACTATCAAGTATTTTTTAAAGAAAAGTTTATTTTAAAGTCATTTGAAACCATAGTTTTATTAAAGAGTTTACAGTTTTCTGAGAAAGTTTTACCATAAGGCTGCTGAACAAACTTTTTTCTACACACTGATCAAAAGCAAATAAACTTCAGCCCAAGCTACTGTTGGAATTATGACTACTTCCAATTGGCGAGGTTTCATTAGTAAGGCTTTATGGTAGTAAATTATTCAGTCTTTAGGGCCATGGTATGTGGAGAAAGAAAAATAACTCCTGGAAATGAATCCTTTCATTAGGATTACCAAGAGACAGCCATTTTGATGAGATTCTGCTTCTGCATTTAACTGCTTTTCAAATAAAATGGTATCCTCACCTCCATTATCCATAACATCAGAGTGTGTGCTGCCATCTACTGATGCTAGTTAAGCAAGTGTACAGGAGGCTTTGTTCACAACATTGAATCATAAAACAGGTTTTTAAAGTGGTCTCTTCAATCAGAGCTATTGTGATTTGCTTTTATAAACTGCAAAATGTAAAGGGGAAACATTATGACAATATAAAAACGTGGGGAGAAGTACATCAAAATCAAAAGAAAAAAATGATAGCAATATCAGAACAATTTCTTGCCATAGCAATATCCTAACTAGAAACAGATCGTTCATTTTAAAGTACAAGGTTGTAAGAAATTACTAAATTCTGATATTGTAAAATAGGATCATGTCGTGGTTTCTGTGGCAGAAAAGTCCATCAATATATTGTGACAGATTAAACTATGTTAAACTTCCACTATTTAAAGATTGCCTTCTTAGCATGGGGAAGGTTTTGATTCCTGCGGAAAAAAACCAAAATACTTCTCTAAATTAAACACAAGCTCTATCTGAATATTAACTAGGGAAATGAGTTTTGAGTGGGGGTGTTCTGGGGGAGAGGAGGAAAAAGAGGAGTAGCTAATGGTTAGGCCCTAAACGAGGGAGACCGAGGACAAATATTTTGCATTGCCTAATTTTGCTGACAGTTCCTTTCAGAAATGTTCCATAGAATGTAAGGATTTCTTCACTTTACAACAGGCCCAGACAGAGCACAGAGGACAAGCCAGGCCCAGGCTACTTGTCTGTGGAAAACAGAAAGAAGTTTGGTTAATTTCAGATTTTCCTGATGCCTTGGCTTGGCCACCACGGTCGGTCAGTGTCTGTATGGTAGATGAAGAGCCCAGTGGTTCTGTGGTTTGGGTTGCCCACCTCCAGACCACTAGATCCCTGACACAAAGGTGAGGATGTTTAAGTAGAGGCTGCTGTTTCCTCTTTCTCCTATTTATGAGAATCACTCTGCTGTGGACTGCTGCTCATTCCTCCACTCTTTCCCCATGCTCCAATGGTCCCTTTGATTCTAGGCCTTCAACAACTTCTACACATAGGAGATTAGTTTCAATTTCCAATGTTCTTTTCTTCTGTAAAATGCTACTCCTTCATTTTTTTGTGCTGAAAATAGTTAATTTCATTTTGTAAAAGTAGTATTTTATGTTACTACTTATTGTGCTAGACATCTTGCATATTTTAACTCATTTAACCTTCCCAAAGCCTCTTAGGTATTATGTTCTCTCCACTTCTCCCATGAAAGAACTAAAGTTCAGACAGGTTAAATGACTTGGCTAAGTACACACAGCTAATCTGAGTTTACGACTCACATTTCTCTGTGATTCATTTCAAAGCTTGTTGCACTGTATTATGTAATTCAGGTTTTATACTTGTACAATAAAATAATTATCATTTATTGAGCATCTACAATGTGCCAGGTACAATTCTGGGGTTTTCACATGCTTTATTCTTTATTATCAAATAGCATGAATTAAGTCCTATTATAAGTTCAATTTTTCTTGTCAGTGGTACTGGACATTGAATTCCGGGCCTTAACATTGGGTTACATCCCCAGCCCCTTTATTGCATTTATTTATTTTTTTTGAGATGAAGTCTCTGTAAACTTCCCAGGCCAACCTGAATCTTTCAATTCTTTTTCCCAAGTCACCCTGGATGCTGGGATTATAGATATGCAGCACTACACCTGGATTGATCTCAACTCTTTGAATGAGGAAATGGAGGCCTAGAAAAATTAAATAACTAGCTCAATGGGATACTGCTATTATTAAAGGTCTGTTATTTGAATCTGGGTTTTCTGACTCTTTTAACTGTATGAGCTCCCTAAATACATCCTACAGACAAAGCCCTAAAATATAGCTATGATGCATACCCCCACTTAACAGCTAAGAAATACAGGCTCAGGTTAAATAATGAAAGTTAGTAAGGTTACCCAGTATTTAAGTGGAAGAAAGAAGGGACTGAGATGGAAATATTGGGACAAAGGACAGAAAGTCCAACTATGTAGACCTGGAAATGTAGCTCAGCCTGGATCTACTGCCTAAGAAGCTCTTTCTCTGCAGAGTCTCTGCCAAGACCCACGAACACAAAGTAAAGTTGGCAGTCACAGGGCTCAAGGGAAAATATTTCTCTGTGAAATGAAACATTAAATCCAATACAGAAAAAAGCTGCTTAACTCTTAATAAACATGTAATCTTGTTGCTTTTTCTTCATCATGTTGCTCAAGTCAGAACAGAATGAACAGCAAGTCATAAAGGCCACAACTTCAGTACTATGACAGTTCGTGAGCAAAGCAAGATTTTGGCTCAGAAAAGTAATGCTTGTTTCTCAACTATCTTAAAAGATGTATAAATGCATGTTCATTATAATAAATCTATTGAGTCTGGGAATAGATACAAAATAGTGGTTGCTTTTACTAAAACAAGGCTTCAAAAATTTTAAAAATTAACTATAATCTCATAGGTCATGTCTATAAGCACAAACCATAGAAATAAGTTTGGGCAATTGTCTCAATAACTGAACCAAAATTATCCAGACGTTTCTTTCATTTCATCTTTTTATTTTACACAAATAGTTGGGATAAACCGAAGCAATGTCAGTAATGCGAAAAGTGTACACCTTGAAGGCACACAAATATGAACTCAAAGTCTGGCTTGGGCATCCATTACTTTGTTCATTTAGTCACTTGGGTTTTTAAAGCTTGCTTTGTAGAATCTGTAAATGAGAACATGAGGAATTGAGGGGCAATAGAAAGCAATAAAGGGAAAGAAAAAATTTAAAAGTAAAAGGAAAAAAACAGAAACAAAGCTTATGTATATGGGGGGGAGGGGTGGAAGGAAGACAAGGGAATAGAAAAAATAAGAACCAAGATACATCATGTACATGTACAAATTCTCGATGATGAATGTGATCATAATGTATACTTAAAATGCACCAATAAACTCAATGAAAAAAATGAGGACATTCAAATCTACTGTAAAGATCACTGAAAAAATTGTTTGATAATGTATGTAAAGTGGCCAGCATAAAAAGTGCTTGGTAAATGAGAATTATTATGGTTATTAATATAGCAAATGGTTGCTGGAAGGATATTTAATCATGTAAAGTCAGTTGGATAAAGTCCAAGGATTCAAGTTGGGAGTGATTACTGACAGCTACAACCTCAACCTGTGCCTTTCCAAATCCATGTAACTTCAAATATCTTAACTTAAGGACTGTTGACTTTTTGAGCTGAATAATACTTTGTTGTGAAAGGTAAAGGAAGGAAATATCCTGTGTACTGTAGGATGCTCAGAAGCACTCTTACCTTCTGTCCACTAGAGGCCAGTAACACTCTGAATTGTGACTATAAAAACTGTCTTTAGACATAGTCCAATATGCCCTGGTGGGCAAAATGGTCCTAACACCATTACTTTAGAGCCCTCCTGTGGCTTACACTTGGAACTGCTCTCTCATTTTTCTCAGACCTTTTTAGCTTAAAAGAAATAGTCTCTTTTTACTATTTCAACTATACATACTAGAACTCATTTATATCTTCATTTTCTCAAACCAGAGAAAAGATATAATATTTACACAGATGTTTTAAAAAGAAAGAAGGTGTTGGAGTAAATAATGAGGGGAAAAAGAATGTGATAGTAATAATAATTTTAAAAAGGAAGCAAAGCTTATGTATATAGCGGGTGGAGGTTGAAAGGTGGATGGGGGAAGGGGAAAAATGAGAATCAAGTCATGTCATATTCTGGTACAAACTCTTAATGTTGAATGCGATGATGATGTGTATTCATAATGTACCAATAAAGATTTAAATTTAAAAAAAGAAACAGTCTCTTATTTTCTAATTGCACTATTTTATGAAATCATATATTTCAAAGACAATCGTATGTTTCTTGATGACAGAGAATTATCTTTCCATTGTGTCCTCCTAAGGGTTTTTTTTTTTTTTCCTTGAGAACAGACATTAGGAACTTGCTACATTCTCAATGAGTATTTGATGAGAGCCTTCATGTAACATACTAAGAGTTGGACATATGGGAAAGAAAGACAGTTCCTGCTGTGAAGAAGATCACAGACTAGGGAAAAAGATACACTGATGACACAAATGATACGATTTTTACTAAAGCAAAGATAACAAAAAAGAGAGGCTCTTAACTCGGATGGGGGAGACAAGGGAATCTCCCCTGAGAAGGGAAATTTTAAGCTCAGTTTTGAAGGATGAGTAAGAGTTAGTCTAAGTGGGTACACTGATTGCTGGTATCTAGTAATTCTGCCTGTGTTTAAACATGATCTATAGATTTTCAGCTCATTTTATCAGAGAATGTATTTTTTTTTTTACTTTTTTTCACTCAACAATGAGAATTTGTACCAGAATATGACACAACTTTATTATTATTTTTCCCATGGCCCTACCCAACCTATCACCCCAACCCCTATATACATAAATTTTGTTTCCTTTCTTTTTTGTTATAATCTCATTATTTTTCTATTTTCTATTTCACAATATATAGCATACATTCTAGAACTCATTTGCATCTTTATCTTCTCATACCAGAGAAAAGATGCAATATTTACACATTTGTGGCCTATTTATTTCACTTATGACGATGTCCTCAAGGTATGTCCATTTAGAGAACGTATTTTTGAAATTTGTAATCCAGTACACTATAGCATGAGTGTTTTGTAAAACTGGATCTATAAGTATGGGTGCATAAGCATATACAAACTAGTGGGACAGGAGGCTGCTAGTATTTTCTAGCTCTGCTTTGCTTACCACATAGAAATGCTTCTAAATTAAGGGGAAACTCACATTATTTGTGGTTGGATTGATGATGCTGGCTATCAAGTTGACTTCTCTATCATGATCTAGAATTTGGAGCCCTTGCCATGTGATCATATTTCATCAGATATTTTCATCTCTTTTGATGATACTTTCCTAAAACCAAACTTACTACTGAGTACATTTTGTCAAGTTTTCTCTTTAATATACTTTTTCAAGTGAAAATATTTCATTTCTGTCAAATTAGGAATGTGACAGTGGAAATGATCTGGTATGTATAGTAAGTCTCAAACTTCATCTCATGACTTAAGTGACCCTGGATTTCATACAAATAGATTCAAGCTTCTAATGAATACATTCTGCTTCTTAATAACTTTGAAGAAACTCTCTCCTGAAAAAAGCAATGAAGGCCAAAAAACAAAACTCACTTAGCTTCTCTAAAATTTCCTCATCTGTCATCTTGGATTTCTTCCTTTGCCGATCTGTATTTCTATACAAAGTGCTGGAATTGGCGTTCTCAGCAGAAGGTGGCGTGACTTCTTTATTTGGTGCTGCTGGTGAAGCAATGGATTCAACCACAGAACGAGTGTAGATCTAAATGGAAAAAGAAAGTCTTGCACTCAATACCAGAGGCCAAAGAAAAAGTATAAATATCTAGCATCAAGGCATTGTCATTTCAATGAGCTTTCAAAGATAACTTATCTATTTAAAAAGGGTAGGCTTCAAGTAGTTTCAAGTATAGCGACTGCCACTGGCAGGTTTTGAGAGCTAGTCTTTGGAGGTCCCTATACATGGCCTTGCTAATTCTGGTCTTGGTGCCTGTGCATATGCCATTCTTCCCATCTGGTTCACGTGGGTTTCCTTCCCTATCTCAACTTCTTCTGGAGTTTATAACTTAGTAGCTATCTGTGTTGCATTTTGCTATTACTGTCTAATTATTTAATGGGATAATTTAGTAACCTTGAAAAGAACTATTAAAACCAGGGTTGCATCCCATACTTTACTTCTGGGGAACACGGGAGATTTTGAATAGGTGCCAGGTGATAAACTATATTCTACATTCCAAGGCCCATCGTTTGAATAATTTAGAAGGAGTGACTCGTAACGCACTGATTTTGTATGCTCTGGTCTTGGTGCAATAACAGGTGGGGGCTCATTGTCATCTTCTTCCTCTTCCTCTTCTTCATCTTCCTCTTCAGATACAGGAGGAGCTAAAGGAGGCTCAGATGCTGTTTTCGTACTCTTAGGACAAAAAAGGCAAAAGATTAGATATTTACTCTTCATTGTTATTCTTCAGAAATGAAACTTTTATGTATGTAGGGATAGAAGAAAACAATATCTTTTACAAATGAGCAGAATCAGGATCTCCTTACATTCAGAAACAAATTCATGTAATGGATGAAAGGAACACAAAAACCTAAAAGATAATTTTTTACTGAGCTCAAAAACAGTGATATGTTTATTCACTTAATATTTTAAAGTTCAATATTTTCTAACTCAATGAATGCATTAAAATAAATTGACATTAAATCTTTGAATCCATACTGTGTATACTGTCACCTTGCTGACTGACAGTTTGTCAATTTGGAAAGGATTATTTTCTGTCTAAAGGTCAGAGCATGCACATGGATATGGTATTAATACAGCCCTGTAAATACTCGCTAAGAACAAGGAAACCAATAAATGTTTCTTCCCTGTTCAGCCTTCTGGAAAGAAGCACTCAAACAGTAACAGATACAAAGGTCTAAGAAATGCATAAATAATTTCTCAATAGTAACCTACAAATTAATGTTAATTTGTGATTATTTATAAACTGGAATTACACCACCAAATTGGTCATTCACATTAATGCTTGGGGCACAATGGTTCTAAAGTTGGGTTTTGAAAAAAATATGATCTTAATTCTCCATACGTGGTTCCTAGATTAGCGCCACCAAAGAATTTAGAACTGCAAATTCTCAGGTTCCATCAGAATCAGACTTGTGAATCAGAAATTCTGAAAGTAGAGTACAGTGTTCCGTTTTCTAACAAACTTTACAAGTGATACTAATGTGAATTCAGATTTCAAAAGCATCAACTGTGGTCTAAGTCAGCAGTATCCAATATGGCAGCCGCTAGCCACATAGGACTACTGAATAGTTACGATGCAGCTCGTCTGAATTGAGATGAATTGTAAATGTAAAAACATCTTTGGTACTGTATTTATAGGAACAAATTGTAAAATATTTCATTAATTCTTTTATGTTGATATGCTGAGATGATAATATTTTCAATGTACTGAGGTAAAATATATTATTAAAATTAAAATCTATTATTTTTGGTTTTTAATGCATGTGCTAGAAAATTTAGTTATATATATATTTACATTATATTTCTATTGGACAGTGCTATTATGGGACAGCATTATTAATTTCTTTTGCTTTGTTTTATGTTTTGCGCTTTTTGATGTATTTATATTTTTGTTTATACCAGTGGGTGTTCTGTCCAAACATAGTATGATTAATTTTTATTCTTCTAGAACAAAGCTCCTGAAGTAGTCATAAGCATTCTATTAATAGACTAATTACCTTGAACAACCTTAGTGGTTAAACATTTAATATAGATTTTATATAATCATGTGAATACCTATAATAGAGTAGTAAGATGTAATTATTTATCTGATCAGAGTCAGCTGGACTTATCTATTTTGAGAAGAAACAATATGCAGAAAATATCGATAAGTAAGCAAAAGAATACTTGACTTCCCTGATACAGATGCTGAGTGGCTTACAGACTGAACTGTAAATACCTACTAGACATTTATTTTTTATTTATGTATCTATATGCAATGTGATCAAAAATATTGTGCAAGTTTAATTTTAAAAATATATTATATTAGAAGATACACTACATTTTCCCCCTCAAAGTATTCTCCTTGCTTCTAGCACATTTGTTACATCTTTCTTGCCCCTTTCTGAAGCATTTCTGGAAGTTTTCTCCTGTAAGTATCATTAGTTGTGTTGTCATAGTTGCCTCAATGTCCTGAATTCATTTGAACTGTTTACCATGGATATTTGAAGAAAATCAGTGAATAAGGTGGATGAGAACATATTGTAATACTTTTATAAGGTTGCCTTTCCATTAGATGACACTCCACAGCAAAATTCACCATATTTTGATCACACTTTGCAAAGACACATAAAGGAAGACTTTAAGAACTGCCTCCAAAAAGTTTAAGAAAGTGGCAAGAGTAATAGGATAAGTGTGTTTGAAGTGAGGTCAAATATTTTAAGGAAGAGTAATGGAAATATGTCTTTTGCAGTAATCTTTTTAAAAAATTGAGCATTTACCGTGTATTTTGATCATATCTCATATTCACTCTTCATATACCTATAAAAACTGGGCTATTATGTTGCATTATGGCTATATGAATAGCAACATATGTTAATGAAAACAGGTTCAAGATTAAAAAAAAATCACTTTCTTATAGTGAAACATTAACTCTTGAGAGAATATCAGTGGGTATCAAGGAAGAATAGACTTTAGATAATTGCTATTTGCTTTGATATTATGTTCCAGAATATTTTGCTCTACCTTAGCCTGCACCCAATCACTGCACGTTAGTAAAAGGGCAGAACTTTCATGTAAGCTGAGAACTTACTTATATGGAAAATGGTGCTGTTTTACCCAGTAGGTGATATGAACTTTTACCAGGAATGTTAAGCTTTGTATGGGTCTATGAAAATGTTTGAGGCCAGAAACAAATTATCAGCTCCCAAAAGCCACATGAAACTATAAAATATAAATTAACCATTGTCTAATTAAATGTCTTTTAAGTATAATAATGAGTCCATTATTTAAATCTAGCAGTTAGAGAAATTACATTAAAGCAAATTATTTGGTAGATTTTCTTATTTAGAAACAATTGTTGGTATTCACAATGATTTTCCAAGAGATTAGATTTAATCATAAATTATATGACCCTTTAACCAAATCACTTCAAATTCAAAACATTTCAGAAGTTTACAGCAAGAAATAGAAAGTGGAATATGGGAGTCCTTTAATATGTTTGATACATATATCAAGTCTTGATAGCTCTTTAGAAAAGACCCATCTGAAAAATTGCACTATCTTAACTCTCATTCCTTATTACTGTTACTAATTTATCTCTCAGAGTGGCGTTTGTAGATTCTTAGAAAACTTTAAGGCTTTTGTTCTCTGAAGGTTTGTGAGAGAAAAATGAGATATATACTTCTGTTTACCTTAGATTTAGATGGCTGGAAAGAACGTGTGGACTTCAGTGGACAGTATGCTGTCCAATTGTGGCCGGGCTGGAAATCGTTAACTCTCTAGCAATCCACCTAAAGCACAGTTCTTGGTACTGAGAACTGAAGTTAACACAATTTTTTGTCTCTGTGTTAAAAAGTACCAGGTATGAGCATATATTCCTACTCCTGTATAAATAGTATGAGAGGTCATAATCACTTTTCCTTGTGTTAAATATCAGGACAGACAGACTTTACTGTTCTGTAAACAACAGTGTGAATAAACAAAAACAACTTTAACTGATATTTTGGGAAATACTTCTTCCTAGAAGATTATTGTAAAACAACTGAAAATACTAATTTTTTGACTAACAGTTGATTCATAAAGACTCACCTCAAAAACTTTATGCTGCTATATTAACCAATCCAAAGTTATTTTACTGTAAACAGGGCACACTCTTAACTCTCAGCTCTCTTTTGAAGTCTTGCTTTAGAATGAGATAGCATGGGCTCAAAGGACCTGTATTCTTTGCTTGTGCCTCCTCTCTAACATACTCTTCAGCCTTTGAATATAATGTTATATCTTTTGCTGTACAATTAATAAATTTAGTTTTGTTCAGTGAGTTTTCCTAGTGGTCTTTTTGAGAGTCAGTGGGGTAATGTTTCCATACTTTTCCAGGCTGATAATTCCTATATCTAATTTTTAAAAACATTTTTGTTAGTATATGTTTTCAATACACAGTGATTACATTCCTTATGGGAAGTTGGTCCATGTACATAAAAAATAAAATGGGTTATTACATGTACTATATCTAATTTTATAAACTTGTGATAACATACTAAATGATTTTTTTGAGGACCTTGCCATGTAGTTCAAACTGGCCTTGAATTAACTACATACCTTAGGCTGACCTTGAACTTGAAGTCATTCTCCTGCTTCAACACCTGACTTCAAAAGTGCATTTATTGACATGCTTATGATGCTGCACACACCTTGACTGAGGCATGGGTGGTAATTTTCAACTTGAGTAGAGTTCTGAACTCTTAAAATTCTAAAGGATTTGGTTTATCTTCTTAGAAAAATGCAGGCATGATACACTTTTTCTGTATAATTTTGAGGGTTCATAGATTTTCTGAAGCCATCCATAGACTCCAAGTTGTGAATCCTTCTCTGAAGAAGCTCCACCTAGAACTACCTTAGGAAATGCTCCTTTTTTTTCAGCTGAATTTTTAAAGGCAAAAGGAATTCAAAGAAAAGATTCCTTAGATAATATAAAATGTGGTTTGTTGACACTGTTAGTACCTGTTTAAAAATGTAGATTTCACAATGTAGAGATTCCTCAAAAAAAAAAAAATAATAAGATTAGAGGTCCCACTTGACCCAGCTACTTCCCTGCTGGGTATATTCACGAAAGAAAAGCGTCCGACAACAGTGACATACCTGAACTGACATTTATAGCAGCTCAGTTTGTAATACCAAATCTTGGAAGAAGTCTCAAAGTCCATCAACTGATAAGTGGATAAAGAAGAGGTGATTTTCCTACAAAATAGAGTACTGTGCAGCTATAAAAAGATACACTTGGGCCAGGGATTTAGCTCAGTGTTCTCAGCATCTGCCTGGCAAACACAACGTCCTGAGTTTGATTCCTGGGACCACATATCACAGTACTGCGAGTGGTGGCTCATGCTGTAATCCCAGCACTTGGGAGGCAGAGGCAAGAGGATTGCTGAGAGTTCAAGGCTAGTCTGGGCTATTTAGTGAGCTCAGGACCAGCCTGTACTACATAGTGAGACCCTGTCTTAAAAAAAAAAGATACACTTGAGATGTTTATAGCTAAACAGATGTACCTTGCAGTTATACTTACAAATGAAATAAATAGCACACACACGTGTAAATACTGTATTATATCTGTAATGTGAGAAACTGAAGGCATAAATGAGGTACAAAATGTATAATATGTATTGTGCAATAGGTAGAAAATGTTCCAAGGGGAAAGGGAACTAGGGCAGGGGTCAGGGAAAAGCAAAGAAGGAAAAGAAAAAATTTCTGGTAAAAAGGAAAAGATGGAAACAACACTTATGTGTATGAGGGAGGGGTTGAAGAGAAGACAGGGGAATGAGAAAAAATATAAAAATCAGAATATATCATGTACAAGTGCAAATTCTCATTGAGGAATGTGGTCATAATGTATTCTTAACATGTATCACTATCGCATCTTTTCCCTGGTATGAAAAAATAAAGATGTAAATGAGTCCTAGAATTGTATGTTGTATATTGTGAAATAGAAAATGCTCAAAGTAAAATAGGGTGAAGGGGGAAAAATGAGATTATAGCAAAAAAGAAAGGAAACAAATTTTATTAATGTGGGGGGGTGGTAGGGTGGGTAGGACTATGGGAAAAAATGAGAATTAAGTTGTGTCTTATACTGGTACAAATCCGCATTATGGAGTGCAATCATGATGCGTATATGTAATGTACCAATAAAGATTAAAAAAAAAAAAAAGACTTCAGTTAAAAAAAACCATATCACTAAACTCAATAAAGAACAAAAATGCAGATTTCAGAGTTCCACTTTAGTCCTGCTCTGGAAATTTGAGTACTGGAATCTGCTATGGGCAGAGACTCCCCAGGCAGTTGTGATGCATACCGCAGAGCCACTAATCTGGATGGACAAAATAAATCAGAGCTAAAAGCCAAGAAGAATCATCTGTCAGCTGTACACACTTTCTCTGGGGCATAAATCATGACATGATATTGTCTTTCCTTCCATTTAGAATAACAGCTCAGAATTGTAAATATAATCACTTCACTCTCAATAGTGTGATCAAAATGTGATATTTTAAAATTAGCTTCAAACTGAGGAGCACGTTCCTGAAGAGTGTGTGGAGTTTGAGACACTAATGTCAAAGGAAATGTGACAAGAGGGACAGTTCTAACACAGAAAGGCTTACACAGTGGAAAGTACAATCTCCCTCCAGAACCATAATAAAAACACATGGTATGATTTCCTATCCCACATGACTGAATTTGACTGAAATGACCCTCACTGATCTTAATGACCAATTCAGTTAATTCAATCAATAAGAATCTAGCATTAGTCAAATAGTTTAATCATTTATCTCTAGTCAGAAGTCCCACCTCGCTTCAAACTAAAACTATCCAATAGGAAATGCAACATCTTCCAAAGAAAGCCTGCTTCTCCTGAAAGGTCACATCCAGATTTTTTATCCATTTTAAGCCTATGATTACTTTTGATTTCATTCTTTCTTCTCACAGACAGTCGATAATGTAAACATTTCTAGATTTTGAACGTAGTCTCCATTCCTATTGCCACTACCTCATCTCTGGCCCTCATTATCTCTGGCCTGGATACTGGCAATATTTCTCCAACTAGTTTCCCTTTATCTAATCTCATTTTCTGTTCCTAAGACATTTTGGACATTTGTTATTAGATTCCCATAGCATAAGCTATGGTGAATAGTGCTGCTATGAACATGGATACATTCATGAAAAATTTGCTTGCAGTTCTATGTATATAGCTAGAAGCAGACTGGCTGAATCAATCGTAATTAGACTTTTTTAATTTATGAAGAAGTGCTATACCATTTCACAGCTTCTACATTTTACCACTAATCATCTACGGTTGTCACAATAGCTAGCCAGGATAATGTTAAACAGGTTAATATTTATTATCGAAAATTGGATAAAAATATAAAAATATAATAAATATAAAATATTTAAAATATGATATTTAAAATATTTAAATATTATTTAATATTTAAATATTATTTTATATTTAAAATCCAATATAAAAAATTGGATTGGCTATCCATGACCCTGAATGAATGATTAGGGGACTTCAGTAATTCTAATCATTATACTACTGAGGAAGCAAATCAGACAGGATTTTCATTAGTATATCAAAATGAAAATCTATAGAAAAGGAAATCTGAGCTGATTTGCTGCCTAAGGTATGTGAGTGTTCTTTTAGATGCCCCCATACTTCCAAAGATTATTTAATATATTTTCCAGTTTGTTTTCTGATAAAAGCACTTGACTCAGGGCAAAGTTAATTTCTCTCTCTCTCTCTTTTGTTTTGTTTTTAAGACAGGGTCTCACTTTGTAATTCAGACTGGTCCTGAGCTCACTATGTAGCCCAGACAAGCCTCAAACTCATAGCAATTCTCCTGCCTCTGCCTCTCAAATGCTGGGATTACAGGCGTGAGCCACCACGCCTAGCTTGTTGTATGTGATTAGAGGGGATCAAACTGAGGACCTTGTTCTTGCAAGGCAGGCACCAGAAACACTGAGCTAAATCCCTGGCCCAGAGCAAAGTTTATTTCCATCAATATATCTTAGTTTGTTTAAACAAGTAGCACTAAAACTGGAATGTCACAAATTAGAACACAGAGTTCATCTTTCTAAACCTTAGTTTCTTCATTTGCAAAATGAGGACAATGGTAAGTCTTACTTAATTGAATTGCAGGGAAGATTAATGAATATAAAAATAGTATTAGCCCAAAATTCACATATACATTCTGTGTTCAATAGAGTTCTTGTTAATATGGTTATTTCCCAAATTCTATATGTGAGAAAATTAAGTCGTGTCATGTACTGGTACAAATTCTCAGTGTCGATTGTGATTATGATGTGTATCTAAAATGTACCAATAAAATCAATTTTTAATAAAGAAAAATATTTGTCCACATAAAGACAAATGAATGTGAATTTTTATATTATCTTTGTTGGTAATAGCCCCAAACTAAAAATCATCTAGAGACTCTTTAGTAAGTGAATACTCAAGAAGCCAGTACAGTTACATCAGAGTGTGCCACTCAGCACTAAAAGGAAGAAACTACTGAACATAACAACCTGAATTGAATTCTGAAAGAATTAAGCTAAGTAAAGAGGCCAATACCAGAATGATATACAATATATTATTTCATCTACATGGAATGTCCGGAAAGGTAAATCTTTAAAGCGAAAGTGCTTGTCTGAGTATAGGGTAGTGTTGGGTAGAGATTAACTCTAAGCATCAAGAGACATTTTATTGGGGTACTGGACATGTTCTAAAACTCGATTATGATGATGGTAGCACAGGTGTATAAATTTACTAAAACTCATTGTACACTTAAAACTGGTACATTTTTATATCCGTATTATCCTTTAAAACTGTTTCTAAATGATTTTATATCTAAAAATAGCACAATTGCAATTATTTTCTGTTGGATCTTAGGAAACATTAATCATGAGAAAGTTTTGATTTTTCACTTACTGAAGGATGTGCTGCTATATATCCATGTGCGCTTTTATCTGAAAAATGAGAATAAAGAAGTCATCTTTGTTTCTTGAGGATTGTCTCACAGGCACTAAAAAAACAAACAATAAAACCTAGAAAAAATAAACTAAACAAAACACTGCATGTCTTGGGCCAAGAATACATTTTCCAATTTAGTATTAAATAGCTATAAGGATAAATGATGAATTTTATTCCCTTCAAATAGCTTACACCATTCCATCCTCACCATATTCTCACCAAGTCATTGTTTGAACCTTAATGAAGTGAATGAACTTTGTCTATATGGAGAAAGTGAAGATGACCTACTTCTGCTCGTGATCAGTCTACACATGTGGATTACAGGATTTTTTTCTCCTTTCTTCTCTCGTTTTCTCCTTTTATCCCTCCTTTCTATTTGTTTCTTCTGTCTTCCTTTCTAGTTCTCCTCTTCTCCCTGCCCTCCATATAGTCATTTTCAACACTAGAGCCCTCAGAGAACAATATGGTGAGTCTCCTTCAGCTCAGTGCAGTGCAACAGCTTGGATACCGCTGAGTTTTAACATAGCTGTCAGGAGCTGATCTTTGTAAGTTAAGAGAACTTGACATATAAAAATAAAAACTTTAAACAGTGGTGGATATTCTTTGGGAAACTGAAGGGTATCTGTGGTTACTCAGAAATGATTTCTTGAAAGCATTTTTTAGTTCTGGTCACTTATGATTAGAACTTCAAGTGCAGCTCATGATTTTCTCACATCAAATGTTGTTTTATATGTCACTAGGATCTCTTAGACATTTTATTCTACATAGAAGGCTAGTGTAAAGGTTGACCTTGATGGCTTTCTTTTTAGGTTTTCAACACCGGGCAATAGCTAATATCAAATCAAAATGTCCTATTTACCATGTGAAATTTTACACATCTTTACGTGAGCTTTGATATTTGATATGGTCAAATCAGACACACTTCTATTTCCAAGTGTGTATTTGCACCACTCTCTAACAGACTTCAAGTTGGCCTATACATAAAACTCAATGCCTAGCAGTAAGAGCTCTTTATTGTTGGGGTATGAATGACAACATTCCCTTCTCTCTTTAAATATGAAATAAATTGTTCTATACCTAGATTGTATTTTTCAAAATGCAAATTTTCACTTGGAATATGTTTTTGGTTGGTCATAGGACAAATTTAAATATCAATTTTCCAAACAAAGGTTAGGTCTATACACTAGGAAATGAAGTCAGGATTTTGTAGTAACATAGGAATATCAATCACTGTACAAGATGTGGTTTCTTCTCTTCAGTCTTATTTTGGGATACAATGAAAATCACCTGACAACCAATAAATTTGCTTTGCATCATCATGGTACAAAGCCATGAACCTATGGAGTAGATTTCTGGAGACCTTAGTTTGATTCATCTGTTTTTTATTTCATGAACACAAGACCTGATCTTAAGTGACAGAGGTCAGTGAAAAGACCAAACAACCACTGATTTAAACTAACCGCCATGGGTTCACTGAACAATTTCCTTATATGGGTTCTGAAAATACCTTGTCATCAACCCCAATTTCTAACTAGTCTTTTGATTTAGCTATACTGAGCTCACTTGAAGAATGCACTGGAACTGACTTGAAATGTTTCACAGACATTTAATTTTAGTCACAATGCTCTGAGATTATAGTTAACTCTCAATTTCCTTTTTAAAAATTAATTTTATTGGTGTACTTTAGATATATGCGCTGATCATGTTTGTTCTAAAGAATCTGTACCAGAGTCTGATATATCTTGATCCTTCTTTTGCCCCAATCCTTCTTTCTCCATCAATCCCTGTAGTTATTTACAAAAGATCTGTTTCCGTTTTCTCCTTCTATTTTCTTTTTCCTTCCTTCAAATTCTTCCATTTCCTATACTCTAAAATTTCTCTTACCTCCTGATGTAAAGCTCATATATTTCTGGTTGTTGACAGTTTCTTTGGAATCATAGAATTTGAGAACATCTAAAACAGCTTGTGGATTCTTCTTCTGTTCCAGTTTTGTTATATTGGAGGTTTGGAGTAATCGTGCCCATTGTTCAGGAATTCCCTGTGGACAGCCAAAGGGAAAGAACAGCAGCTCAGAATATTAAGTAACAGCGTGGTCATGTTCCAGTAAAGTTCTTCACCAAGAAGCCCATGCTACCTGTAGGATTACACTTGGGAAACTGAAGTTACATTCTAGATTTAACGTTAGTAACTTAATAATGCAATCATTCTCTTCTCTAAGTAAAACACATAGGTAAAACTAGGATCCAACTTAAAAAGGGTGGGTGGGAGTATGACTGTGATTGAAAAAAAAGCGCATGAAAATCACCTCCAAATTGACTCTGCTCATCCATGAAATGATGTTCACAGCTTAGCTCATATTTTTCTGGTGACTCAGGGCAGACATAGCAAGACTTCTCTAAATTTGTGCACAGCATAGTATCGTGCAGATCAATGCATTTTCTATGACCGGAATAACACGCTGTTTCTGGGCATGTTGTAATCAGAATATATTTTAGAATAAAAGGAAAGCCTCACCCTTGGTCAGTTTATACTTTGTGATTACAAAATTTAATTTTTTGGGTCTAGAGTTTTAATATACAGCCACATTTAGAGGAGACAAAAATAGAACTGTGGAGGAGCAATAGCCACTGAGATGCCACATACTAACATTAATGCTGCTTTGGGGATTTCCACTGCAGCTTTCTCCAGGGCATGCCCTCCTCTGCTCCTCCTTCCCTTCCTCCCCACTTCTTTTATTGGCCACGTAGAACCTGGGGACTATGAAAACCATGCCAAAACCTTGTGAGAATTTACAATAATTTGAAGCATTTTGAGCAGAGAGGAAGGAGTATTTGGCAATCTAACCAAGGAGAAATGCAAAAAATCACACAGAGAGGTTAGTTTTGCATTGAGTATTCAACATTCTTTCCTACAACTTCAGCCTCCAGATGTCCCCATTTCAAAATTATCCAACCTCCAAGAACAACTTGGAGAGAGAAGCAGACACACTGTTCCTGAAGTGCATCCAGACACAATTCATGTGGCTTTGTCCTATGAAGTCTCGGCAAAACAATGTGTGACGTGGGCCTCCAGAGTTTGGGAATGACAACAAAAAAGTGAGATAAGCCAAGCAACAACTCTACTGCACACACATGAACCTGCTGCTGCAGTGCTATGACATCTCAAAGAAGCACTTTGATGCAAGCTTCTTTTGGGCCTGTGACGCACCTCTGGGAGCTTCCCTGGGCACATCTGTGAGCCATAGAGATCTGGCTGTAATGGACGTAAATAAAGAAAGAAAAGAAAGTTAAAACAGAATGTGGGACAACTTAGAAGGTGGGAGGAGATGAAACCAATGGGTCTGGATGGGGGGAATCCCTTTTAAAGTGGGGCGGTTATGAAATTAGGGAGGTATTAACTAAATCGGGGACTGGACAGGCTACAGGACAACAGATTTAGAAGAACAGAGAAAATGACAATGTTCCAAAGTTTGGATGTATAATTCCACTTTTGGCCAGATGCTTCCTCCATAAATCGGTAATAATAAGAATTACTTTTACACGATTGGAGAAATTACTAAAAGCAGAAACATGAATTTGGAGGGAAGAAGGATGGCACCATGAAAAGCTCTGACAATAATTTGTAAGTTGTTTTAATAACTGGGTGATCACAGGTGGCCAATGGCCATGTGATGAACTTACAAATTGTAGTTCCCAATTCTGGTTAACCAATTTCTGTATTGCATTGGATGAGCCTATGTGGCTTAAACTCAAAGGACAGTTCTGTGGTCACTCTCAAGTTTTGTTCTCATTGATGTGATTCTTCTGCATTTTGTAGTTAAATAAGTTGTGGCTGACTCTGAGAAAACTAAAAAGGGATTATTCCTGAACAGCCACACTCTATGTTTAAGTGTCTTATACATTTAGACCAGGGAAAGGGAAACCATTTTATTTCAAAACATAGATGATTAAATTCCATTTTAATGCTACAGTACCAAAATCTCAACTTCCGACAAAATAAAGTCAGATATACAGTAAAAGTTCTGTCTAAAAATATCTCAAATGCTGCAGAAACATGCTTTGACCCAACTGGTTTGATTGGGGGTATAGTTCCTTGATTCCTAATATTTGGGATTACTCCAAGCACAGTGAAACAACACTTTTACATGCATTTATCACGCAGTTTGATGCTAAAGCCTTAAGCCAAAAATTGGAATTCAGGAGCCCATGCATGATCCTAGTTCTGATTCTAAGTGCAATTAATAGCATTAGGTTAATACTATGCTGGCCAAAGGAGTTTTAAGTGTTACAAATCCAGGTATGCATTGCACATAACCACTAAAGCAGACATCACTGGCATGGTCATTACCATAATCATTATATTTGAAATTATTATACATCCCTATGGCACTTTGAAATTTTCGTGACTAAATAAACTTTTGGTTGGGCTATGTCACTAGACAGCAGTAAAAATGCTGTCAGTTACAGAAGAAACTCCAGACAAGTGTACTTACCACAAAACTACACTGCTGACATAATTTCTTTTTTCTAAGTTGAGACAAACCAGCTTATCAGTGAAACCCAACATTCATATTTCAACAGATGCCACAAGGGCACATCATTGGAAAATGATTTCCTGACTCCAAATTGACATATTAATCCCAAGGTTAGACAGCTAATAGAGACCTCGGAGTTTAAGCATCAAGAGAAGGAGCACATATCATTGCCTGGCCATGTGTAGGATAATAAGTAGATGTACATCATGCTGGGGGTTATCCACTGTAGCCCAGGAGAATGGCAGAATGATATAATAGGCCAAGCATTTATCTTATCATAAGAAATGATAATTTATATCACTCATACCATTTTTCCCTCTGATTGACTTGAAGCGACCGTCACAGGTCTAGAGGTCAGGAAGGGGGACTTCTAAAATATTTGGGACAAAAATGGCAATATAAAGGATAAGGACTTGTGATAACTTAGTACTTAGAGTCTCACCTCCCAATATAATTTTAGCTTAAAAGTCCAAGTGTATGACCAGGTATACAAGTTAAATGGACGAATTAGGCATAAACTAATCACCAAACAACACACTAAACCAGTTTCAAGAATGGTAGAATCTTATAAGACAAATGGCTAAGACAATTTAACGAATTTCTTACACTTCAACCTCAACAATAATCAAATTTAGTAACAACCTCGAATGCCCAATGACTTAGTCACACTGTAGCAATTAGAACTAAATTCTAAATCCTACCAATAAAATGAATTTTAAAAAGCATATTACAATTTGGTGTCTTTAAACATATTAGTCTAGTAAATGTAAATCACAGGTTAAGAGAGTTAAAAAGGGGCTGGGGAGTTAGCTCAGTGGTTCCGGCGCGCCTGTCTTGCAAGCGCAAGGACCCGGGTTCCATTCCCCGGTAACCACATAACAATACTGGGTGTGGAGACTCACCCCAGCAGCAACCAGTACCACATACCACAATGCCAGGCATGGTGGCTCACGCCTGTAATCCCAGCACTCGGGAGGCAGAGGCAGGAGGATTGCTGTGATGTGAGTTGGAGGCTGAGCTCAGGGCCAGCCTGAACCACAAAGCGAGACCCTATCTCAAAAAAACTTTAAAAAAAAGAGAGAGAGAGAGTTAAAAAGGCAGAATTTGGCATCTTTCAAAATAATGTGTTGGCAAGTTCTTACAAAAGATCAAAAAATACTTCAGGTTTCTGAGTTTAGTGCCTGCCTGTCTGTCTGTCTATTATATATCCATTCATCTAGCATCTATCTATTTTTAAATTGTATCACTAGACTGTTTCCAAACAACTACTTTACTTCATACTGATTAGGAGGTGGGGTTTGTATGGTGGTTGGGCTGTACCAAATTATATTTTTCATGACCAGGAAGACTGCCAATCACATATCTTATTCCATCCACCTCTGATTGATTCACTGAGTTCTAAACAACAAAGTAAAACGGCTGGTGCCTAGTTAACAAGGTGGTGATGTTTCACTTTTTTCACTTCCACTCAGAACCCAGGAAGCACAACAACAGAAAGATGCACAGATAGACTGAATCATAAGATGTCAAGTAAGCTGGAAAATGTAAAAAGAATAAAAACTTGAAAAAGAAGCAGAATGTCACATAACATAGCCAGGGAAAATTTTCAGATCAGAAAACAAAAACAAAGAAAAAAAAAAAGAAATAAAAATGTGCAATAACAATAGTAAAGAAGGAGACAAACAGAAGAGAATCATAGGAGAAAAAAGGTGAAAACTGGTAACATAGAGTTCTTAAAAATAAAAAGATAAGATTATTAGAAACAATTTCTATAAAATTTTAAGCATTTTCCTATTTCAAATTTTAGAATAATTCTTACAAATCTCTTTCATTATGATATTTAAAGTTGTAAAAAATTTTCATATTACAGAAATTACTTTTATCTAGTGGGGATGATGGTGGTGTTAAGAACAGGGTTACAGTTTCTAATGTAGCCATTCTGACACAACAACAAGGGTCGTGTTCAAACTCAAAAGTATTTGAATAATGTCTCTAAATGTGATAAAGAAATTAGTTAAATACTGTCTGAATTTCAGTGTCATCACTAATTCTTACATTCTCTTCTGCTTGCTACTGGGGATGCTCACACAACTTTAAGAGGCCCACATGTTTACTTTGTTTCCATTTTATTCTTATTGTTCACTTCTAGAATTAAAAAAATAAGATGACTTGACTGCCAATTCAGCTACATGATTTGCTTCTTCAAATCAATTTGATTTGTTCCTTCTTTTTTCCACTTGATCATATAGCATAGTCTGTTCTCTACCTATCATGTTTCGAGGCAGGAAATTTATTCAATAGCTGTATTTCTCTCAGGTTTAATAAGCCAAGAATTTGTGTTGATAATGTTACCAAACTTTTTTTCTGAATTCCTTTAAAACTACTCATTATTTCAGAATATATATTTTAATTGAACTCCTTAATAGCATGGACAAAAATACATGAGCTTCCCCAGGACGTATTTCTAGCCTCATCTTCTGCCTTTCACATCAAAAAAGGAAGTATCCAATTTTTTAAAGGTATAAAATGGCATCATACACCTGAAAACTTGTGCTATTCAAGCACTAGAAGTATCCAAATAGTGCCTTGACATATAGCAATGATCTGTCCAAAGAATTCTTAGTGGTATTTCTTATGAATTATTCATAATGTATGTATCTACAAAGTAAGCACTAAAGCATACATGATATGTCCATCAATATATCTGCCAGAAATATGGAGCTTGTTTGAGATGTTTACAAAATACACATATTAATAATCCTAAAAAAAGTCTATGTTTTTAAAATTATCTGGAAGATCCTACTGACTTTACACAGATTTTTGATTAGCATGGTTTGATGATCTGGGTACCCCTGTAAAACCTGAATTATTCAGATAGATTGCTCTCACTGGCCAATTTGAGTAGATGACTCTCAATTTACTTCTCATGATAAAGAACAGGTTCAGGCAGGGTCTCCTTACCAGAATTACATTTTCTGTGCCAGTGTAAATGAATATTTTCAGTGAATTTGAAGATTGTACAATGATAAGAGATTTTTGTTAAAATAGTCAAAAGAATTTTGCCAGTGTTGTTGTCACCTTCTATGTTCATCTGTGATTGTCTCGGCAGAGACTATTTTGCTCAGGAATATCAAAAAAATTGAGTCTGATATTTTGGGACATGGTCATTCTTGCTTGAAACTTATTTTCACAAATGAAGTATTTATGGCTTTCAAAATGAAATAAGGAGCTTACTTACAGTGAATTCCCCGGTGACTGCATCAAACCCCACATGAATCGTATGCTCAAAGTCTGAAGGAAGAGAGATCTCTGGGCGTTCTTTCTCTTTCTTCTTATTGGCTAAAGGCAAAATGTTAACATGTATTTATTTGATATACATTTTTTGCTTTCATTAGTTGTACAAGTAGGTTCATCAAAACAATTTTAAAGTTGAAAGAAAATTGATTCCAACAAAATTGTGGAAGTAATTCCAGAAAGTCCAATTTTATCTGAAGAAGTGGTGAAGCGGTTGATGAAAAAGGTCATGTCCAAATCATGTAAAATTTCTAAAATATAATTCAAACAATACCCTCATCAGACTGAATTATATCCTTTATCAATGTAATCATGTAATCAACAAGTATCTGAGTACATTGTTTTTAACTGTCTTTGTTGGACCAGAAACCACTTACTAAATGAGAAACTAATCCCCCTCAAGTCAAACTAAGGCTTAGTATTAGAAAGATAGAACAAGGAAGCAAAAGTACTTCAGTTATCTGTAAAAGTGTTAGGAATTTTTACATGTTAACTGTAAATGAATATCAAGAAGCTGGAAGGTCCTTAATTTACATGTTTACAACATGAAGCATAACTTGGTCTTCTTTTTAATAAACATAGTACTATCAGTCAGTGATGTTACACATGTTTCTTTATCTTTAGAACAATTTTTATTAATTTTTTTATTTAACTCATTGCTGGTAAAAACTACAAACTTACGTTTCTTACTGAATTGATTTTATTAGTTTTTGACACCTCACATCAGTTCTTTGATTTACTCTGTTTATACTAATATTTATATTGTGTCAAATTAGCCATTTTGAATTATTTTTTTCAAGTAGCAGATTTTTCATAGTGATATAATTATGAGTAAACATTTTGCTAGTTATAAGTCAAAAGCCTTTAAAGATACAATCATCAAAGAAATTAAGTTAGGAACTGTAGTGAAATTAACAAATGTGGAAATAGTTCCCAGGTGGAAAGCACTATGGAAATACTCCAAAATGACATCTGGTAGCTTCCATAAAAGTCACATTAATAGATTTGAGTGTGTACCTCGGATAAGATGATATCCCATACCAAATAAATAATACTTCCCTAATACAAGGCAAGCCAAGGGGGACCTGGCTCACCCACAGGAAATTAGATAGGTTTTTGGCCTGAATTTCAGATGATGTGGAATTAAACTCACACAGATTACATATTTTATAACTTACCCATAAGACATTTTAAATAAAAAATCTTTGATATTTAAATGTCACTCTTATGGCTTCTTTTCTCTTTGTACTCTCTCATTGCTGCATATGACTAGAGGAGGACTAAGAAAAGGTGCAGAAGTATGGAAATTCAAGTAGCTGGAGGGACTGTATAGGAGCAAAAAAGAAAAGTTGGGGCAGAGGGACAAATGCTGGCAGGCTGAAGGGAGTAAAGCACCCTTCTGGACTGTGGGTGGAATGGAGACTGGTGCAACCACTGTGGAGATCAGTGTGGAGATTTTTCACAATCTAGGACTAGAGGTCCCATTTCACCCATCCTCCTGGGTATATTCCCAAAAGAATTAAAAGCATCATACCACAGCCACATATGCACATCCATATTTATAGTGGCACAGTTTGTAATAGCTAAATCTTGGAAACAGCGCAAAAGCCCATCAACTGCTACGATAAACAAGATGTGGTTTTATTTTATAAAATGGAGTATTGCTCGGCCTTAAGGAATGATAAATTAGAGGCACTTATACTTAAATGGATGCACCTTGAGGACTTACTCATAAGTGAAATAAATAGGACACAGATGTGTAAATACTGTATTGTTTTCTGGTATGAGAAATTGAAGGTGTAAATGGGGTCTAGAATGTATAATAAGTATTATGAAAGAGGAAGAAAATGTTTAAAAGGAGAAGGGAAAGTGGAGGGCCCTGAAGCGGGAAAGTAAAGAAGAGAAAGAAAACAATTTGGTGGTAAAAGGAAAAAAAAAATATATGTGTATAGGGTGGTGGTGGGGGTTGAAGGGAGAGCAGGGGAATGGGAAAAAATAGGAATGAAGGTATGTCATGTACAGGTACAAATTCTCAATGATGAATGCTATCATAATGTATATATAAAATGTATCAATGAACTCAATGAAGAAAAAAATAAAGAAAGCCTTTGCCTGGACAGCTGATACAGTTAGGACTCATTTTTTTTTTTTTTACAATTCATGTATGTCATCTAACAACCCAGCACTGCTTCTGATTTTATGGTAAATCTACTTTATTATTATTATCCTAACAGTCAATTGAGAGCTTTCTATTGGTTTGCCTAATTCTTCTGTACAGTAGTGTTCTGCAGTTACCATTTACACTTGTTCAGCAATCTTTTCTGCTTGTTGAGAAAAGCAAACAGAACAAGCAACTTTCTGGGCTATCATTCCATTGACAATGTCCTAGTCACTCTCATAATCTTTGTTTTATTTTCTCTGCTTTCGCCTCCACACTAGACACAGGCAACTACCTCTCTCTCCACTTTCTTAACCATTTCTGAGTTTCCTTCTTCCTTGGCAACCATTTTTTTCTTGCTTGTTTTTCTTCTGCTATTCTAGTGCCATCTTTGTCTGTCTGCAGTCCTTTTTCTACACTGTTTCCTCCTGAATTGAAGCCACTCCTTGACATTAACTCATGGGAGGTAATTCCCTAATCTGTACTGGGCAGGGATGAATCCAGATACCATGGGAATAGGCCCTGTATGTTGTTTGTGAGGAACCCTCCTTTTACATGAATACAATGCAAAATTGCTAGGCGCCTTACTAGAGCTTTGCAAGAGTCCCTGACAATTAGTAACTAACAAAGCAGCTTCAGGGTCCGGCCTCCTCCAGCTTGCCTGGCAATTTAAAGTTCTGAGTTCAATCCTTGGTTCTGGAAAAACAAAAAGAACTGATAAAGCAGCTTCACTAGTTTATAATTGCCAGCTCTTGGTAATCTTTTGGATTTCAAAGTCTACTCTGAAAAATTTGAAAAAAATATGAAACTTCTGCTTAGAAAAATTCAGTATACATGCACAAAATTTTGCATATACTTTCAGAGGCTCATAATTACCCTGAACTACAGGTTACAACCCCTACCTGAATTGATACCTGCAACCCGTATAGTAGTATGCATTCATATCCTCTATTGTTAGCAAATAAACTCTTCTATCAGTAGCATTGGCTGCACAAATGTAAACACTACACAGGTTGAGTTATACACAGAACTGGCTTAATGACATATCTCTCGAAGGTCCACCAGATTGTTGGGCTTACTACATGGGTTAGGCCATTTTCTGCACTTAAGACTGAGTACAGCAGGCAAGAACCCGAAACTCACTCCCTTTCAGGGTTTCCTATCTCAGTTCAATAACAGCTGCTAACAATCCAGTTTAGATATGTGAAGTCTTAAGACTCTTCCTCCTTTGGGAGATTATGATCCCCCTCTCCAATGTATAATTAAAATATTAAAGCATAAAAAGTAAGAAAGTCCAAAAAGATTCTACTTTATTTCTACATTAATCAGTCTGTAATTTTGTCTTTGTCTCCCAAACTTGTCTTACATCCAATCTTTTTCTCTTTCTTTTCTACAAATCATTATCTTAGTCCAAAGCGTCAGCACTTGTTGTTTTTATTGTCACCAAATTTTGTTCCTTCCAATTCATTTCCTCACTCTATGGTCTCTCATCACCCGTACAGTAAAAGTTCATGCTTCTTTACATGATATCCAAGGACCTCTGCTCCTGTGGTGACCCTGCTACCTGAAAACACGCTAAGTGCTCCCCAAATAACTGAGCTTTCTTTCCGTTCATAGTTCTGGAACGTTGTGCCCTTATATCTGCTTCCCATTCCAGTGTGTACTGCTCCCATTAGGGATCGATCTCTCCTCTCTCTCTCCCCTCCTTCCCCTACTCTCTTTCTCTCCTTCTCTCCCCCGCCTCGCTTTGTCCTCCCCTCTTGCCTTCCCTTCCTTCTTCCCTTTCTCTCTCTCTCTTCCCTTTTGTTTCTTCCTTCTCTTCCATGGTTTTTATCTTCTTCTTCTCTTCCTCTGCTTTTCCCCTTCCCCCTTCTCTTGTGGAGACTAAATGATATAATCCTAGACATGCTTTGCACATTGTGGGTATTCCATCAAGGATGGTTATTAAGCGTGCAACACAGGTGCTGAGGAGTGTGAGAATAAAGCACATATGTTCTTTGCTGTTAATCATCTCAAATTTAAGCTACCCAGATATGTAAAGAAGAACTAATAGTTTAGTGCTGATTAAGCACAGAACCTAGACTGGTATTTCTATGGAAACAGGAAAGGAGCAGTATTTAACTTTTTCTGCTGAGAGAAGGACTTGTCATGGAAAAGGAAGCTCAAGAGTGAATCTTCAGGAATAAGGACTGAAATGGATTGCAGGTATAGTGTAGCAGTGGAATATTTTCTTTGTACATACAAGGCCCTGTGTTCATTTTTATTAAAACTCAGCCTAAACTGAATCTTGGGCTCAGACTCAGCTTGATTAGCTTAGGCTTAAACAAAATGATTACCTGTTTCTTGTTCTTAAAATTTAAAACCCTTCCGCCTCCTCAGATCATTCTCTAACTTATGCAGTCCCTGGACCTTTCCTTCCTCCATTAGCTTCACTCACTTCAAAAAGCAATTTAGAGAGACCAAAATGGGAGAGAAGCCACCTCTCTAGCACCTGCATGTGAGAAGCCTGGAAGACAATAATATGCTGATGAAGAGCAGGAAAGAAGTGGATCTTTGGCAATTTGGAGGGAGCCAACATGAAGACTAAAAGCTATGGAGAAACAGGAGAGACAGAGCAGGGTGCAGAGGAAGGCGTGAGGCGGTGGGTGGCTCCCTTGGGCTTCTGGGAGGATAACTGTCTCCACCGACACAAGGTAAGTCTGAAGAGGGATGGACACTCTAGAGAGCAACAAGACTGGCCCCAAGAGAACCTGTGGCCAATGTAAATTGAAAAATAGCATGAATTTTTACTCTGACAATGACTCCTTCCACAGCAGGCTGGAGCTGGGGAGGAACCCCAGTAAAGTGCCTAGGATACAGTATTTGAGAGGGTTTAATCAGAAGCCATTTGGGGAATGGGTTAGTTGTTTAGGCCTGAGCCTCAGATCAGCTCTACTGCAGGATTTTCTGGTGCTGCCCATTACAGTGACTGGGTGGGAGACAGGAACAGGAAGTCGTCACTGGGAGAGTGATGACTGGACCTACATTTCCTCAGAAATTTAAACGCAGGCTTGGAGAGATGCAGGGGTCCCCTCTGCACGGTGAGAGGCCTGGCTGGGTGTGTGTGGCTTTTAGACAAGACTTTGTCAGAAGGTGCTGGTTGGTACTGGGTCAAGCAGACAGTTTACTACATCCAGCATAGAACTCAGTGGTCTATTTGTTTTCTCATTCTATGAATATGAGAATGGATATAGTTCAGTGTGGATGGTTGCCACAACCTCAGATATGCAGACAGAGCAGAAGATCCTCTGGAATGGTGGTGGGAGCACTTCACAAACGCACAGGAAATAAATTTAGAGAAAACTGAACTTGGGGCTCACAGAAGGACGTGTAAGGTGGAGTTGTCAAAGTGACAACAGCCATAGAATGAACACATTGATAGATCATGGCTGGTGGGAAATGCACAGCAGGACCCAGTTACTACACGTATAAAAATAAGTGTGGAGATAAAATAGGTCTCAGGAATGAGTTACTGTCCCTCTTCTGTGTCTGCTGCATTCCAAGATTATAGCACCTAGTAAGAAACCAATCATTCAAAAACAAAGGATTTTTTTGAGGGACTCATTTTTCCCCCACTGGTTCATTAGGATTTGAGGTTTATTGTTCATTTTCCGCTTTTTTCCTATTGTATTTTTCTTTTTTAGTCCTTTTGTTTGTTCTTTTTTTGTTATTTTTATCTAATATATTAAAGTTCTTTTTAGTCCTTCATAGAATATATTATCTAATTATTCTTGTTATATTTTATTTTTCAAATTTTACTTAATTCTGTTCACTACTATAATAATAATAATAACAATAACAATAATAATAATAATGTGTATCATTACAAGTATAAACATTAAGTTTTGTTAATGTTTATATACTTTAGTTATTAGTGGAAGTGTATATGCTAGATTAAGTAGATATTACTAAATGTCTATGTTTGGTTTGTCTTACTGTTTATTCTAAATTGCAGATCTTTCTTCTACAGTTAAAGGTGTTATATTGCTGGATCTTATAAGACGTCAGTATACAATTTGTCTTTGACTCTTATTGCTGCTGATTGTATTCTATTTTCAGGGTAGCAGAGGTGTTGCTAGTAATTGGTTTTCTCTGTATGACAATATTGAGACTGCCTTGATGTCATTAAATTTCTATTCTTGGAAAACTGATTACTTACTGGGTCATATACATCGCACTCTACTCTAGCAAGTTAAAGGGGACGGATCTTGGGGCAAGGGCAAAGGCCTATAGAAAGTCTTGCCAATGTAGTCAATCCCCAAACCTCAGTGTGTGCACACGAGCACACACGTGCACGTGTACACAAACACATACACATAGAAACTTCAGAAAACAAGGCAGCAGCATGTCTCCAAAAGACCTTCCTTGCCCCAAAAGTAATTTATGGGGAGAAAATGAAAAGCCATGCAGCTGAATTACTTGAAATGATAAAAGGAGCTAAAAACCAGGGCAATGTGATGCTCAGTAAGTTTGCACAAAGTATAATGAAACAAGTAATAGGCTATATAAAGAGAATTATCAGTGAGTTGACAGAAGATATTACTAGAAAGCTAGCTGAGCTAAACAACATGATACAAAGAATAAACATCTGGTTTAGCCAAAAATCAGGAGTCTATTAAAAGATATCCAACAGAAATTCAGGGGACTAAAAGTTCTACTGAAAGCATGGACAACAAATATGACAAATGTACTCACATATACCTTAGAAATAACAAGATGACAAGAAAAAATGTTCAAATAGTTGCTAGATGACACAAAGACTAATGTAAGCTGAATTTGAATTAGTAAAAAAATTGGAAGAGAGAAAAAATGCCACAAAAATCATGTCCACACAAATAATAGCAGAATACTTTCCCAACATGGGGAGAGAATTTAACATAAAGATAAACGAGGCATTTAGAACACCATAGAGCCATGACCAATAAAGAAGCTTGGTATAACCCATCAGAGTCAGTATCCCAAAAGCCTAACACCACTTTAAAAGATATTAAAGAAAGGCAACAAATCACTTGTGAAGATGAACCCTCTCAAATTATAACAGTCTTTTCATTACAAACATTACAGTTCACAAGAGAGTGGAATTAAGGGTATAAAGTACTAAAAGAAAACAATTTCTAGCCCAAACTAGTATATCCAGCACAACTATCATAAATAATGAAGAAATAATGTCTGTCTGTGAAAAAGAGCATCTTATGCTACTCATACCACCTAACCAGCATTACAAAATTTTTTTAGAATAGCCTTAAAAGAGACAGTGAAGCCAAAATCCCCTAAATGTCTAACAGAATGAATGTGCCTGGCAGGGTGAGTAGTTAAGCCAAGGGATGAAACAAGGGGAATGTGCAACAGAAAAAATGGTTTCGAGACAGGAATAAGTCAATATCTCTCAGTAACAACTTTGAATGTGAACAGTTTCAATTCCCTAGTAAAAACACATAGACTGGCACAATAGGAAACAGACAGTAAGTCATACGCAAGAAACATATTTAATCTAAAAATAAATCTACAGACTAAATAGTCACAAAATGGAAAACAATATTCCATGCAATGGGAACCCCCAAACCAGCTGGATTTCAAGTCAAATCAGTTGGAGGATGCAAAAAAGGTCAATACATATTGGTTAATGGGACCAAGAGGAAGATATAACAATCACAAACATTTATGTTGGTGTACCCAACATCATAAAACAAACTCTAGTGGATGTAAAAGATGAGCTAAACATCAACACAATAAGAAAATGTTCAAAAGGAAAAACGGCAAATGTGTGTATGCATAAGGGACAGAAAAAGCTTTGATGGCAAAAAAGGAAACAAAGCTTATGTTTATGGAGATTGGCAGATTGTAGGTAGAGCAGGAGAATGGGAAACATGAGAATCAATATGTATCATGCATTGGTATAAATTCTCAATGTTGAATGTGATCATAATGTATATACAAAAGATACCAATAAAATCAATAAAAAGTTTTAATGAGGGTCTGCACTACCCCATTGTCACAAGTAGATAAAGTAGATAAAACATCAACAAAGAAATATCTGAGTTGAACCAAAACTTCAAACAAATTGACTTAATGGATATCTACAGTGTTTGACCCAACAGCAGAATACATATTATTCTCAGCAGCACATGGAACTTTCCCCAAAATAAGCCCATAAAACATGCTTAAGTAAATGCAGTGAAACTGAAATTATCCCAAGCATATTATCAGATAATAGTATAATAAAAGTAGAAATCAATGGCAAAATAAATAATGCAAACATCTTGAAATTGAACAAGACACTCTTAAATAATCAATTAGTCATAGAAAAAAAAAAGGAAAATATTAGTCCTGAGATGAAACAATAATGCCGGTAAAACACACTAGATTAACCAACACAACACAATTAAAGTAGTCCTAAGAGGGAACCTTTCATCTGTAAATATCCACATCAGAAAAAATTCAGAGTGAGAACAAATAGAAAACCTAATGATTCAACTCAAGTTCCTAGAAAAATGAGACTAATCCAAATAGAAAGCCAGTAAAGGAAAAAAAAAAAAAAAAAACTACAGAGATCAGAGTAGAAATTAATGAAAATGAGACAAAACAACAATAAAAAAATTAGTATATACTGAAGAGCTGGTTCTTTGAAAGAATAACCAAAATAGACAAACCTTTAGCTTACCAAAAAAACTTACCAAAAATAAAAAAAATAAAACAAAGAAAGACCCACATGAATGCAATCAGAAATGAAAAAGGTGAAATCGTAATGGATATCACCAAAATCTAGAACGTTATTAGTAATTACTTTGAAAACCTATACTCCAAAAACCTGGAAAATCTCTAGATAAATATGAATTGCCAACACTGGTAAAAGATGAAATAAAACTCTGGATAGTCCAGTAATGGCCAATGAAAATGAGGAGATAATAATAACAATTAAAAAAAAACCCAAAAAACAAAAAACTAGCAACTAAGAAAACCCTGGACCTGAAGAATTCACAGAAAATTCACAGAATTTTCTAAGAACTACAAGAGATTTAACACCAGTATTCCCCAAACTCTTTAATGAAATTGAAAGAGAAGGGTAGAACACTCTAGATTGGAGAGAAATTGTTATTAATAGAAGCCACAAATACCTTGACTCTAAAACCAGACAAAGGCCCAAATAAAAGTGAACTACAGGCCAATGTCTTTAATGAACACACATTCAAAAATCTATCAACAAGAACTAGCAAAAAATAAAAATGCAGCAAATCATCAAAAAGATTACACAGCATGACCACGTAGCCTACATCCCAGGAATGCAAAGATAATTCAACATACCCAAAAAAATCTAATACTTCAAAAAACAAAATCAAAAAGAAAAGTCACATGATCATCTATATAGATATAGAAAAAGCCTTTGACAAAACCAAGCATCTTTTCATGACTAAAACCCAGAAGAAAAAGTACGTATAGAAGTATGCCTCCCAGAATTACAAAAAACAATCTTAAAATTCATATTGAACAAGAAGAAACCAGGGTAGCAAATATAATCCTGAATAATAGGAGGCATCATAATCTCAAACTTTAAGTTATATTGCAAAGCTACCATGAGAAAAACAGGATTGTATTGGCACAAAAACCAATAGGTGGATCAAAGAATAGAATAGAAGATACAGAAACAACCTCAGGCATATTCAGCCATCTGATCTTTGACAAATGAGGCCAAAACCACATTCTGGTGGAACGATAATGGTGCTGGGAAAACTGGCTATACACATGCAGAAGAATGAATCTAGACTACCTTCTCATCTTTAATAACCTAAAATGAAAATTGATCAAATATCTGAATGTCAAAACAAAAACATTTAATGTGCTGGAAGGTGAAACATGGAAAACTGGATGACATTGGCGTAGGCAAGAAGTTTTGAACTTAAACCCAAATGCATGAGAAATAAAATCAGCAAATGAGATCTTATCAGATTAAGAGAATTAAGTCATGTCTTATACTGGTATAAATTTTCAATGTTGAGAGTTATCATGATGTGTATATATAATGAGCCAATAAAGAGTCAAATTTTATAACAGAAAAAAGATGAGAAAATGAAGTTGTAAATGAGTTGTAGTACGCATAGTTGATATTGTGAAATGGAAAATATTTAAAAGGAAAGAGGATGTAGGGCTAAATAACGAGGGGATAAAGAGTGTGACAATAATAAAGAAAAAAAGGAAACAAAGCTTCTGTACATAGGGGGTTGGGGTTGCAGGATGGGTGGAAAGGGGAAAAGATGAGAATCAAGTCATGTCATATTCTGGTACAAACTCTCAATGTTGAATGCGATGATGATGTGTATTCATAATGCACTAATAAAGATTTAAGTTTTAAAAAATATTCAAATTTTTAGAAAGCTTGTGAAGAGTGAAGGAAACAACTGAGTGAAGAGACAGCCTACAGAATGGAAAAAAACCCCAGCTTTCCCTAAACCAATGTTTTCAAGAGATGCAGATGAAAACAACACTAAGATTTAATCTCACTCCACAAAGAATGGCTGCTATCTCAGAATTAGACATGAACAAATGTTGGCGAGGCTGCTGTTGGAGGGAGTGTAGACTCGTACAACCCCTGTGGAGATCAGTGTGGAGATTCCTCAAAAAATTAGGATTAGAGGTTCCATTGGACCCAGCTATTCCTCTGCTGGCTATATACACAAAAGAATTAAAAGATTAATATCACAGCGACATATGTGCACCCATGTTCATAACAGCTCAGTTTGTGATAGCTAAATCTTGGAAACAATCCAAATGTCCATCAACTAGAAACTGGATAAAAAAGATGTGGTTCTTTTACAGAATGGAATATTAACCAGCCATAAAATGATAAGATTGAGTCATTTATACTCAAACCTTCAGAATATCCTCATAAGTGAAATAAATAGGTCACAGATGTGTAAATATCATATAATTTCTCTGGTATGAGAAAATGAAGATGTAAATGAGTTCTGGAATGTAAGATAGATATTGTGAAATAGAAAATATTCAAAGGGAAATGGAGGGTAGCAGTAAATAACAAGGGGAAAAATAATGAGATGATAAAAAAGAAAAGAAACAAAGCTTATGTCTATAGGCGGCAGAGTGGTAGGGTGGGCAAGGGAAAAGGAAAAAATGAGAATTAAGTTGTGTCATATACTGGCACAAATTCTCGTTGAGTGCAGTCATGATGTGTATATATAATGTACCAATAAAGATTTGAATAAAAAAAGAATGGAAAAAATGCAGAGGACTAATATCTAACAATATAAAGAGCTGTCTGCTGTGTTTCAATCCTCATGCAGTTAACTGGTAACTGAGCTTTTCTATTTTGTTCCTTGATAGGCACCTCACACTCTTTTCAAAATAATCCAATTTCTTAGTGTTTTTCCCCACTTGAAGCAATATGAGGTTACAATTCCACCTTTCACCACTTCCTTTTCTCACCATCTGATTAGTTGTCTATTTCTATTAATATTCCCTTTTGTATATTCTTTATGCATTTTCTCTCCTACTCTTAACTGATTGTGGCTAAGCCTGTGTCATTTCTCACCTACATGACCAATATTCTGACTCGTTCTCCTTCCACTCTCCCCCCAATCTGTTCTCTTGCCTATGGCTACAGGGATATTTTAAAATACAAATATGGTATCATTTCTCTGCTTCAGTGTCCTTTTGCAGTCTTTAGAATCCGAAGCTCTTAGCATAGCACATAAATACTCCACAATCTTGTTTTGTTCATAGCTTCAACACCCTTACCTTACCACTCTTTATAGTACATATTCTGAATTCCTTGTAGTTGCATTCAATCAAATCCAATTGACAGTGCATTAGGTAACAACCTTCACATAATGCTACCCCTTCTACACGGAACACTACTCACTCCTTATAAGGCCACCTTTAGTCTTTTTTTTTAGACTCATTTTATTCAGTTCTCCAGTCATCCCCGGCAAGAAGCCTCTGCAACTGCTCCCCACTTCAGTCTTAGGTGACGCTTCTCAGTGTTGGCTTCTGTTTCGAACTTACGACACTAAATTCGAGTCATTTCTCACTTACCTGTCTCCTCTGAGGCTATCAGTTCTTAAAAGGTGGAGATGGTACTTAACAACCTCTGTACCTCAACATAGTGCCAGCCTCATGTAATGAAAAAGCAAATGAACAAACGAATGGAGGGGTGAATGATTTTCATCATGCGAAGTAAGATCTAGTATGTGGAGAACAACGTGCTTATTTCCTATAATCTGTTCATGGATAAGGAGACAATAATTCAGGCCCAACAAAAAGGCCAGGGATGGGCTTCTATGTTTTAGTTATTTTTGTTGTCGAACTTGTTGGAAGCATAGTTTATACTTTTCCCCAAAAGAAAGATGACTCTGCACTTATTCAGGCACACCTCTTATGTGCCACATTAAGGCCAGAAGCATATAATGGTAACACAGTTGGGCAGGGATCAATGTACAGAAAATCAGTTGGCCCACAGATGACATTCTTGATGGTGCTACATTTACCTTCTGAAAGCATTTTAGAATACTGGCACCTGAGTCTTTCTTACTGTAGGTGTTCTACTCATCATCTTTCCTTAGAATGCTTGGAAGTTGTGTTGTGCCTTCTTATCAGATACCATATGGCCACATCAGAATGATTTGAGGAACACTCTCTAGCTTCTTGAAAACAGAGGATGCAGGAAAGGAAAGGAATGACGGGAGACAGTCATAGAGAAGGCCTTCCTAAATAAATTCAGCCTAAAAGAAAAAATCGATACTCAAATAAACAATAATCAGTTTAAAGAAGCAATGGGAATCATACAGAATGACATGGTACATATGGTGCAATTTAAAAGGCAACATGTAAAGTCACCTTAGTACAAGAATCTAAAAGCTAAATATAATGCAAACCATACACTTAAAATGTGGAAGTTATTTCTCCAAAGAAAAGTGTATAGACTTGCTGATTGGCCAAGGCACACATTTCATGACTGCATTCTTAAGGAACAAGTCTTGCATGCTGGTCTCAGTTTCTCTTCCTTTGAGTTAGTCAGGGGTCAGTTAGCAAGTACACACTGAATTATCCATCAGTGTGGTAACAGGTTGTATGGCGTGACTAATTAAGAAATTAAGTACTATTCCAAAGTTACAAATTAATAGGAGAAATTAGCTTAATAAACAGGAAATAGCAACCAGTTCTACAATACCAAAGAAAATTAGGTACTAAGTTGGGAAGAATAGAGGACAAATGCCTGTCAAACGAACACAGAAGATCACAGATATCTGTGGTGGACAAGAATCAGAGCTTTCTGGACGAGAAAAGACTTGAAGGATAAACCATGAAGATTAGATATGTAGAAATGGAAAAGGCATGTGAAATAGAAGAGACCACAAACAGAAGCTTGAAAGTAGAGATGTATGCAACAAATCACTGCAAAAATGAGGAAACAAGGATAAACAAATAGAGAATTGTCTTAATTGAACATAGACTGGCGGAGCAAAAAAACAACCAACAAATTGGGAAAGAATTTTTATGCACAGTTTCTCAGACTCAGGGCTACTATCCAGAATATACAAAGAGCTTAAAAAAATCACCCGCCAAAATTTAATGACTTGATTCAAAAACAGGCACCTGAAATGACGAGACACTTTTCAAAGAAGTAAAAGCAGCGAAGAAGCATATGAAGAAATGTTCAATCACTAGTCATTCGACAGAGGCAGGTGAAAACAACTCTGAGATTCCATCTCACTCCACAAAGAATGGCTCCTATCTCAAAATGAACCATCAGTAAATGCTGACGAGGCTGTGAGGAGAAAGGAACCCCTCTCCACTGTTGGTGGGAACATAGACTGGTACAACCACTGTGGAGAGCGGGGTGGAGATTCCTCAAAAAACTTGGTCCCATTTGACCCTGCTATTCCCCTGCTAGGTGTATATATATATGAAAGAATTAAATGATTTATATCACAGTGACATTTGTGCACTCATGTTCATAGCAGCTCAGTTTGTGATAGCTAGATCATGGAAAAATCCCAAATGCCCATCAACTGGAGACTGGATAAAAAAGATGTCCTTCTTTTATAAGCTGGTATATTACTCTGCCATAAAGAATGATAAGTTTGAGTCATTTATACTCAAATGAACATACCTTGAGGACATATTCATAAGTGAAATAAATAGATCACAGACGTATAAGTACTGTATCTTTTCTCTTGTGTGAGAAACTGTAGATATAAACGAGTTCTAGAGTGTATAATAGATACTGGGAAACTGAAAATATTCAAATGTAAAGGGGGGTAGAGTTATGTAATGTGGAGGAAAATGTAATGGTAAAAAAGGAAACAAAGCTTATGTATATAGAGGGTAGGTAGGGGAATGAGAGGAAATGACAATGAAATTGTGTCATATCCTGGTACAAATTTCCAGTTGATTGTGATCATGAAGTGTATATACATTGTACCAATCAAATCAATTAATAAAGAAAGAATGGTCCAAGAAAGTAGAAACAGAGGATTCCAGAGGACAAACAGATTATTTATGGGGTGCTGAGGAACACATGCCATGGGGAGGACTTGGGGATCGCTGCTGTTTCCCTCAGGTTAAGGCAAGTGAAAGGTGAATGTGGAAAGGACCTAGCTACTGCTGCGTGTGGTGCCTAGAAGGTACTTTACTGGGCATTTTCTTTAAACAGTGTGTGAGATACATGTGTATGTAGGTATTTCCTATAAGCCGTATGTATAGATGCTTGTATTATTTCTGCAACCAAGCTGAAAATTACCCAAGGGTAAGAGACCTAGCTTTAAATGTAATAGCAACCCTCACAGTATTCATCACAACAATAGGCACGTAAGTCTCATGACCAAACATTTCTAGGTGAATGATTTAAGCAGTTAAAGACACACTTCAGATTCTGTGCTCAAATCCCACATGGGGCTCAGATTTGTGCAGGCTGACTGCACCTATGCCTTTAATTTGCAGTCTTCTTTTAAATCCTCTGAAGTAAAAGAGACTTTTACTGGAATTTCTGGGGCTCAGGCTTTCCTGGGAGCTACCCTTATTCCACAGACACCCCTAGCTTGACACTAGATACCCTCTTCCTTCCTGTTGCCCTTTTTCCCACTAGTCCCACCACATGTAAACTGTATCCACTCAGTGTTGTGTGCTGCTGAAGCCAAACAACTTGTGCAGACATTGGGGCCATTTCTGGCACAGGCAGCAGGGATGGTTGGATTCTTCAGTAATAGGAGGAAAAAACAGTCCTTCATCTCAACATTCCTGTATTTTGTTCTGAGAAAACTAGCATGGAAGGATACAAAGTACTTTTAAAGGGCCATCTATAATCTGTGAATGACAACCTTCATTTTTCCTAATAGTGACTCAGGTCACTAGCTGGGTGACAGATATCTTCATGATTCATTGATTCCTGCTACTAACAAGGTGCCAATTAGTGCCCTACAATGACTGTTTATAAAATGTTGTCTTTGTTGCCCGCAAGAATAAAAATATTTTACTGTCTAGTTAACTACCAAGAAGGAGAATTAAGTACTGAGGTTGATGCCTTTCTACTTTTTAAAAAATGTCCCTGTGGTCCATCCTCTGATTTGTGGGTCACACTGTGCCACAGCCTTCCAGAGCAAAGGCTTCTACAGCCTTCCTCATACTTCGGTAACAGTGAGTATCCCAGAATAGTTCTTCCTATAGAAACAGTAACCCTGTGAGTGGTGTCAAACAAGCAAGTGCTCCTTGTGAGAGATCAACAGCCTCAGGGGGACTGATTTCTGCCAAAGTTCTAACCATAAACAAATAAGCTATTTGGTGCCACAGTGTGAGAGGAATCCGATAGAACTTTCTTACCTCCCAAATTTATGTGATGTACATTTTCTCTTACACAGAGGAAAGATTCATTCTTTCCACAGTTATTGGAAGACTGTCATTGTGTTGGCTTTCGAATATATTTTTTGTCATTGGAAATATATTAAACTACTAATATGTCTGCTACATACATTGGAGAATTAGGGATGAAACACATTTTTAACTGTTATTTCTAAGAATTTACAGAAATAAACTATGCAAATGGTGTAAAAGATTTCAGAAAGATAATCCACTTAACAGATACATTTCTGGCTAATATCTAGCATCTTGGACAGATAGTGCAGATTCTGAGAATAAAAGGAAGGTGTTTAAGTGAGGAAGAAGCTGCAAATCTCCTTTAAATACTGCATTACAAATGAGTATAAGGGGAGATGATCCCAAGCTCTATTCTAACATAGTCCTTTAGTATTTCAATTTTATATACAGATCAAATATTTTGGTAATAAAAATAAATTAAGGTGTTCAAAATAATACAGAAATTAGAGAAAAAGAATTAGTGAGTTGGAAAGGATTTTTGTTTTGTCTTCATTGTACAAATGGTACTTACTTCCTGCAAGTCAGGCTTGCAGGAGGATTAACATGTACAAGGAAATGAATACACCCTTGAATTCTGATCCACTTAGATTTTACCTGCTTCTATAAAAATACCATTTCACATATTTCACTGGTGAAAATTTATTGTCAAAATACATTAAGTTACTTTTATTCTGTGGTAACTAGGATAGTGTTCAGTAATCACTGGTCTAGGAGTTGGGGGATATAAATTCTAGGTATGCCTTGCTTTATTGTTAGGTAGTGGAGGAACTTTGTGGAAGTCATTCAACATCTGCAATGCTCTCTATATACAATGGGGACAATATGCCCTCTTTCCATCAGAGGAGGTCTGGAATAAATTCTACAATATACTTTGACACTATAACAGCCATCGCAAATACATCATTTGATTAGCAGTATACTAAGTAACAGAATATGTTTGCTGGAAAACTAATTTGTGACTTTTTAAACCCAACAAAAGATTGCGAAGCGATAATGTATTTGGGAAGGCCATTATGGTGTCAAAGTATACTGTAGTATTTAAAGTACTTTCACACCAATTATATATGTCACTGTGAGCTAGTACCAGATGCCAAAAGACTTTTAGCATCACTAAAGAAATACTGTATATTGTTATTATGCTAAGTATATTATATTGTGCATTAAATGAAAACTAGTTATGTGCATTGATAAAAAATATTTGATTACCAAGACCATTAAGGATAATTGAGAGTTTTCTTTAATATAACTGTTGCACAACACTTTTTCCTTCTGTATGGGGTATATAGAAGTTGGCACACCCTAAGAATTAGAGCAATATACAATCAATACAATAACAAAACTATATACCACTTTAAGAACTTTTTCACATACATGAACACATCCATATAGCGCCTCAACACGCTAAAGTAACATGTAAGCCTGTAAAATAAACCAAATAATATTTTAATCTATAACATACCCAAATCAAATTTCAGCATACCGCTATTGTCTATAATAGTTTCACCATCATGTCTTTGAAAAAAACCAATGTATTCTTTCCAAGTAGGAAAAAAAAAACCTTCTACTCTGCAATATGAATATATTTTAATACACTGCAGTCTTGTTCAGGAAAAATGAGAGTCATACCTGCTTTCTGATTGTAGGAACATAATTTACTACACAGTCCCTGTCTCCTTCCAAAGCAATGTAATATAATAGGACAAGAATAACTGTAATCAGTGGGGAATGAGCGGTTTCTTGCTTTCATCCTTTGCTATGAGATCATAGGCCTAGGCTGTGTGTTTACATTCTTTGAACTTTAGATGCCTCATATGTAAGAATAACAAAAGCAAAAAAGGATATTATTCCTTAACTGTAGAGATTGAGACTCAGTACATTATAATGACTGATACACAGCTTGAGTGGCTGATCATTCTTGTTTGTCTTGATTTGATTAATACACAAATGTGGCCTCCTCTGCCTCCAGGAGGAACCATCACATCATTCCCTAACTCCAAAAATCTCTGTGTTTTCCATACATCAAAATATGCATGAACTGTGTATTCTATAGACAGCCTTTTACACAGCATTGCATGTCCTCCAAAACATACTTAATTCTCTGTAGTAGCTCAAGATACAAGACACATAATCACATTTTGGAAGACCTTGGCACCACACTGAAAATGTCTCTTCAAATGTAGCCTCATCTGCTTCTTTCTCATACGTTCTGCCAAGCTTCAAAACCTTAACACTGGTTACTTTTTGAGGCATTATAACACTTTTAAAGTCCTAGTTGCATTCATTTGCCACATTGTCTTTTCCTTATTGGTTTATTTATTAAGTATTTATTTATTCACATATTTATTCTCCATCTTGTTCCAAAATGGATGTTATGTGGCTTACAAAAATATACCAAATTCAACAATATAGTATACATTCAAAGTAGAAAGAAAATAAAAGGAAAAAAGAACAACATAAAATAAAGACAGAAATATGAAAAGAAGTGCAAAACACAGCTAATGCAAAGTGCATACATATCATAAAGTCCCATATCAGTACTGTGCACACATTTAGTTCCAAGCTTTCTTCTAAGCAGCCAACTAGAGAAACAGGGTCAGTCTTATGCTTCATACTGTCCATAAAGTAAAATCAGGCCGGTTGTTTAGGTTGTCTTTTTCTTGGTCAAAATCCTAAAAGCTTTTCTATAGCAACGTATTATAAAACAGTGTCAAACTGTTCCCTCTAAATTGCTCTAACACCACCTCCTGGAGCTGTCTCCCACAATAACAGATCCTCAATCCTGAAATTACATCTACTACTTATTTTTATTCTATCTGTCTCTTAAAGTTCCATTTAGTAAATGAAATGTAGCTATTAAAGAGAATTCTTAAAAAACAAACAACAAAAAATAGTAATTGCTCCATGTAAATAAATGTTGAAAATAATTTTTAAAATTCTCTACTGTCACCAAATCAAATATGTTAAGTAATGAAATAGACTTTGTGATATTATTTAAAATGATGAAAGTTAGGAAAACACAAACATCCAAAAAAGAAATGGTTAGATCATTATACCAGTATACGATAAAATATTATAGTCCATCAATAATGATACTGATGAACTTTCAGTGTAGGAAAATATGTATGATAAGAATTTTAATTAAGTAGAATAAAATATTATAATTATTATTTTATTTATATAAATAAATACATATGTGCATATAGGACATAGATGTTTGAGTGATTCTAATTATTTTCTATGTGTTTACCTTCATTTTTGAAGCATTTGAGATTGGTGAATAATTTCTATATCATGAGAAGGACTATCAGGAAAAATATTGATGTAGTTATCTTTGGCTTATCAGATTATAAGCATTTTGTAATGTTTTATAAGTGACATAAATTCTACTTGGGGAGAAAGTCACTTCAAAAAGAAAACAATTGAAAATCTAATTTTTCTGTTTGTGTATACGAAGGCTATTGATTTTTGAACGTTGACCTTGTAACCAGCTACGCGGCTAAAATTGGCGATTAGGTCCAGCAGTTTTTTAACTGAGTTTTTAGGATCCTCTAGATAGAGTATCATGTCGTCAGCAAATAATGACAATTTAACTTCTTCTTTTCCAATCTGTATTCCTTTTATTTCTTTCTCTTGCC
>PVIR01007806.1:18316-59448 GCA_004026965.1 Petromus typicus | reverse complement strand
AAAAAAAAAAAAAAAAAACAAACACAAGATCGTCAACAAAAATGGAATACAATTACAGACTTTCTCTATATGTACAAGAAATGAAAAACGACTATCAGAAATATGTATTGAAATATGTGCACGTTTAAGAACTTTATTCATAAAAACCGAAAGACAAAAACAACTCAAATGCTTCAACTGATGAATAAACCAAATGTAATATATTCATACAATGGAATATTTTTCAAGCCAAAAAGGATGAAATACTGACACATGCTACAGTGCAAAAATACCTTGAACATATGCTGCATGAATAAAGCTAAACACAAAAAGCCACATACTATATGAATCCATTTGAGGCTGGCAACAGGCAGAAATGGAGAGTGACAGCATTCCCTTTAAGGTTAAAAAGTTCTAGTGATCGGGCCAGGGAGTTAGCTCAGTGGTTCCAGCTCCTGTTTTGCAAACACAAGGACCCAGGTTTGATCCCCAGCAACCACATACCATACTGGGTGTGGAGATTCACGCCCAGCAGCAACCGGTACCACATACCACAGTGCCAGATGTGGTGGCTCACAGCTGTAATCCCAGCACTCGGGAGGCAGAGGCAGGAGGAGATTGCTGTGATGTGAGTTTGAGGCTGAGCTGAGGGCCAGCCTGAACTACAAAGCGAGACCCTGTCTCAAAAAAAAAAAGTTCTAGTGATCACTCCACAAAGAATGGCTGAATTAGCCAGCAACAAATGTTGGCGAGGCTGTGGAAAAAAAGGAATCCTTCTGCACTGTTGATGGGAGTCTAGACTCATACAACCTCTAGGGAAATCAGTATGGAGATTCCTCAAAAAGCTAGGATTGGAAGTCCCATTTGACCCAGCCATTGCTCTGCCAGGTATATACACAAAAGAATTAAAAGATTCATATCACAGCGACATATGTGCACCCATGTTTATAGCAGCTCAGATTTGATTGCTAAATCTTGGAAACAACCAAAATATCCATCAACTGCAGACTGGATAAAGAAGATGTGCTTCATTTATAGAATGGAATATTGTTCTTCCATTAAAAATGACAAGACTGAGTTATTCATACTCAGATGAATGCACTTTCAGGACATTCTCATAAGTGAAATAAATAGGTCACAGATGTGTAAATATATCTTCTCTAGTATGAGAAAATGAAGGTGCAAATGAGTTCTAGTATATATAGTTGATACTGTGAAATTAAAAATATTTAAAAGGAAAGAGGGCGAGGGGTAAAGAACAAGGAGAAAAAGAATGCGATAGTAATAAAAAAAGGAAACAAAGCTTATTTATATAGGGAGTGGGAGGTTGCAGGGTGGGTAGGGGAATAGGAAAATGAGAAATTATGTCATATTCTGGTACAAACTCTCCATGTTGAATGCGATGATGATACGTATTCATAATGTACCAATAAAGATTTCAATTTTTTAAAAACGTTCTAGTGGCAAACAGTGGTAACAAGGTATAACTGTGAATACAAAACTATATCACTAACTTACACACTTTTAAGACAAATTTATAAAATATGAATTATAACAAAATAAAAGATACAAATAAAAATTTAAAAATCTAAAGTTTTTATTTCTAATTCATTAATTCTGTCAAATGATCACATTCTTTGCAACAAGTAATTCCCAGTTTAAAAAGACTGCTTGAAGCTGTTAATTGTTAGGAGTTCACTTTGGAATAACACTTCACAAAAGGAGGAGTAAGTAGGATGTTTATGAGGCATATGTGTTTTTTGTTATTTTTATAGTGTGATTGAGAGGAAAATCAAACTATGGGAAACTGCCATTTGTTTGGTTCTAAAAACAACTGAACATCATAAACTTAAAGTATTTTAACTTAATAATGATTGAAACTTTTAGAATGATGTCTAACTAGGATGTAACTAGGATGTAGGAATAACTAGGATGTTTATGAGGTCACCTGAAGCAAAATCAACTTACTGTAATATGGACACCACACAGGAAACAAAAAACACGCCTGTCATACTTCCTGACACCTGGCTTTGACAGAAGATATAAAATGAAGCAATAAATAGATAAATAACTGAATTTTAAAACCTCACAATGCACCTCAACTTCTTTAGGTGCAGCCAAAAGTTTTCATACATTCACCTATAAAATAACTACAGTTAATGTGTTAGACATCATTCTAAAAGTTTCAATCACTATTAAGTTAAAATACTTTAGGTTTATGATGTTTAGCTGTTTTTAGAGCCAAACAAATGGCAATTTCCCACAGTTTGATTTTTCTCTCAATCACACTGTAAAAGTAGGAAAAAACAAAGATATTAACAACTCCACTGCTAGGAACAAAAAGCAATATTCCATTCAGATAGTTCCATCTATTTTTTTTTTTTTTTTTTTTTTTTTTTGAGACAGGGTCTCGCTTTGTAGTTCAGGCTGGCCCTGAGCTCAGCCTCAAACTCATCACAAGAATCCTCCTGCCTCTGCCTCCCGAGTGCTGGGATTACAGGCATGAGCCAACCATGCCCAGCACCGTGGTATGTGGTACTGGTTGCTGCTGGGCATGAGTCTCCACACTCAGTATAGGTATGTGGTTACTGGGGATCGAACCCGGGTCCTTGTGCTTGCAAGACAGGTGCTGGAACCATTGAGCTAAATCCCCGGCCCCCATCTATCATTTTTAATCACAACTGCATTAATACTATTACAAGGCTTAAAAACTCTGGGAAAGCCAGGCATACTGATGCACACCTATCATCTCATCACTTGGGAGGCTGAGGCAGGAAAATCATTAGGAGTTTGAGGCTAACCCAGAAATAGTAAATAGTGAGTTCAAATCCAGCCTAAACTACATAGAGAGACTATCTCGAAAAACAGACACATACCTGGGTGACTACAATGATCTAATTTCCATAAAGACAACATTTGTCTCATTTATTACTATTAACAGCAGTTAGTTGTTAAGTGAAAAAGCAATTAAATGAACAAAGAAATATGGTGGTATATTTTCTAATCTTCAATTTCTTATTATAAGATAAATAATGTACATAATAGATTGAACATCCCTAATCTAAAAACATGGAATGTTCCAAGGTCTGAAACTTTTTGAAGTTTTGATGCTCACAAAGTTTAAGATTCTGGAAGATTTCAGATTTTTAATTAAAGGATGGTCAATTGGTAACATAGAAACAAATGTTCCAAAATCCTAAAAATTCTGAAATCTGAAACAGTTCTGGTCCTCACCATTCAGATAGGGAATACCAAACCTGTACAAAAGTAATCATGACAGTACTGTTACAGCATAAGAAATATAAAAGGTATTATGATAGCTTAGAACAAGAATAAGTGCGCTGGAACTGGCATAGCAACCTAGAGTAGCAGAAACAGAGGTTTTAAAAATTCAGACAAATTCTGGTTTGAATCCCAGTCCTTTATTTGCTGTATCATTTTCAACAAACACTGGTTCAGCATTTAGTATATGCCAGACATTATGCCAATGCATTTTCATATGAATTAGTACTTGATCCCTAATGTAAAGGAACTCATACTTTAATAGCATCAAAGTATATACATATACATATACATATAAATGAATCCTGACATAACCCAAGCATCAGTTTCATGATTTGAGAAATGAGAACAGCTCCCCAGTAAAAGTCAACACAATAAAATAGGTTTGTAAGCAGCATGCTTAGTATATAGGAATTTTTCTATAATTTTTATATCTTTTGCCTGTTGAACTTTGTTTTATCAAATCAAGAACTTTTGGACCAGGCATTTAGCTCAGTGGTTCTGGTGCCTGCCTCACAAGCACAAGGTCCCAGGTTCAGTCCCCAGTAATCACATGTAACCATGCTGGGCCTGGTGACTCACGCCCACCAGCAATCAGTACCACATACCACAGTGCTGGATACGGTGGCTCACACCTGTAATCCCAGCAATCAGGAGACAGAGGCAGAAGGATTGCTGTAAGTTCCAGCAGTTCAGGTCAGCCTGAACTACAAAGCGAGACCCTATTTCAAAAAGAATGAATGAAAAAACTATAAACAAAGTGCTGACATCATAGTGCGAGCTTGCTGTAAAATACAGACTTCACAAGGGGGGTGGCATGTGAACAGAACTTTCAAGGCCGAATGGAAGGCTATCAGGGCAGAAAAGACATGAAGACAGATGCTAACAAAAACAAGGACACAAGGTATTCCAGCTGAGTTATGTTTGAGGAATAAGGACAAATTCGATGTGGCTGAAACAGTTGTGCCCAGGCAGTGGTGGTGAAAGGAGGAAAGGGGATTTCAGCAGACATTGAGCTTTCTGAAGAGTCTTGTATTCTTTACTACTTAAGCTAAAAAGTTTCAGCAGCACTGATAACTATTTTAAAAATAAGTAACCTGATTATGTCCTTGTAATTAGGCCAATAACATGCTCGGACAAAGGAAGTGTTATAGAGCCTGGAATGAAACAAGTGTTCAGGCAATGTCACTATTATTACTACAGCCAAAGCAAAGAAGAATCATCACCTTATGTCTTTGATAGTTGCTCGTTTCAGAGGGTCAACCTGCAGCATGTGCATCAGGAGAGTGGCAACAGAGCGATTGAGGTACTCTGGGATGTAAAACACACCCCCGCGGATCTTCTTAAACAATGTAGGAACATGCTCATCATCGAATGGGAGGGTGCCACACAGCAGGGCATACAAGATGACACCACAGCTCCAGATATCAACTTCAGGGCCCGCATATAACCTAAAGAGGGTAATAAACCTGAGAAGCAAGTACCACTTTTCCCCCACCTTTCTGCATCCTGCTTCTACATAGGTATGTAGTATAGATCAGTATATTCTGATTTTCAAGGTTTTTAAAATAAAGTCAGGGCACACTCCTAATATTCAATGGTTGTTCTCCATAAGGAGTAACTGGGCTAACCAGTTACCATGGACGTCTGCCAAAAGAATATGATATATATATATATTTGCCACAAATTCACTCAATCATAATTTACTAACTAAAAATTGTAACACTTTCAATAATTGATTTTTGAAGGAAGCATCACAGTAGCTAATTACAAACTTCAAAAAAACAATAGTATAGTGTATAGGGTCACTTTTCACCTATCAAACTACTGTAAGAAAGAAAATGCACTAACAGAATTTTTATCCCTGGCACATGTGTTTTGAACAGTATTTGTAACATTAAAGTACCTAACTGGTACTACAGAGACCAGATTCATACCTGTTATTTTTATTCTAATCACGTTAGCTCACAGAAGTGTAGCTTTGCTCCAGATAGCCTGTATCTCCAGATCTCACCATTTTTTCTCTCATCTTTCCATAGCATTAAAAGTCTGGATAGTGTATTAATGAACCCAAACCTGGGTCTGAAGTTGACAAAAGCACAATTCCAGTGCAAGGGACAGAAAATATTTCTATACAGAATGCTTTTCCTCATTTATATCATTTGCTCTATGACCCAAACTCCTTGCAAAGGACTACATGTTCATGTCCCCTCAAAATTTATATGCTGAAATCTTAACTCCCAATGTGATGACATAAGAAGATGGAGACTATAGGGGGAGGTTAGGTCATGAGGGTGAAGCTCTCATGATGGGATTAGTTCCATACAGAGATCGCTTCCCCTTCCACCACATGAGGCTACAGCAAGCAGACTGTGGACTATGGGAACAAGTCTACCAGACATAAACTCTGCCTGCATCTTATTTTGGGATTTCCTGGTCTCAAGGAAGGTGAGAGATAAATTTCCATGGTTTAAAAGCCACTTTATCTATGATACTCTGTGACAGTACCCCAAAAGGATTACAACATTCCCTACTTTCTGCTACTTGTAATACTTTCTTTTATCTGCTACTTTTCAGTATTCTCCAGAGAATTGTTAAGTCTTTAAATGAGACTTTGGCCACTGCAGAAAGACTTGACTTCACATTGTCATCTGCATAAGTGTTAATATATTGTACTCATCAATAAATTTCACAAATAATTAGTCTCCACTTGTTAAATTTCATCAAACAAAAATATGCTCCAAAATTTTATTCTTTCCAAGACAAATTATAAAATAGTACATCAACTTTATAAAATATGCAAAATACCAAAGTGTGGTGGTATTTTTCTATAATCTTCCTACTCTGGAATGGGAACCAGGAGAATTGAAAATTTAAGCCCTAAGTGACTTACCACAAACCTGTTTCAAAACAAAAAGTAAAAAGGTCTGGGGGTATACAGTAGCTCAGTGTGGGTTCAATCCCAATGCCACATACAAAAAGTGAGTTATTAATAAACTACTATGTCTGATAATGACTCTAGCTTAAAATTATCAAGTACTTACTCTTCTCCCTGCCCTCTTCTAAAATGAAACACAGCAAAACCTGTTTCATTTTTTCTTTTTCTTGTAGTACTGCAGATTCAATCCCAGGCCTCAACCATGCTAGGCAAGTCTTTCACCACACAACTACCTTTAAACTCGTTTTACTTTATGTTTTGAGTCAGGATCTAATTAAGCTACAAGGCTACCCTCAAACTTGCAATCCTCCAGTCTCAGCTTTCAAGTAGCCGACCATAGGTCTGTGCCTGGATGCCCAGCTCCGTTATGCTAAGAGAAAAATGTTAATATAAAGTACATAATATAACCTTTTAAATAGTGAAAAATAAGTTAACAATTTGTTTCTGTATTAAAAATCTTATTTCCCATCAACATACTATAAGTAAATGTTATGAGATTGCAAAAAGCTTGCTCTGCTATAATTTATTACCTGCCTGAGATGACTTCTGGTGCTGCATAATTTGGAGATCCACAGCTTGTTCGCAGAAACTCACCATCCGACATCATATTAGATAATCCTGAAAATAAAACAATGTTTACTTACTACTAAATATTTTAGGTGCAGATAAAAGCATGCTAAAAACTTTCAAGTGCTCAATGCTCTGCAAATCATACTTTACTAAAGCAATGAAAAGCACTTGCTAGATTTGAAAGAGATCATTTCACACTGCTTACACTATTCTACAAAAGCCAAAGAATATTATGCATATTACTGGAGTTAAATAACCTTTCTCAATAAACTATTTACACATGAGGTTATTCTAATTACTTTAACTTTTCCAAAAATAAAATTATCAAAGCATTATCTACCTTTAAAATTGAAAAAAAATAGATGCTACTATGCTTTCTAAATCTTTCTAGAGGGACATGTGGTTCATGCCTAGAACGCCAGCACTTGGGAGGATAAGGCAGGAGCATTTATCCTCAGGAGTTCAAGACCAACCTACAGTACGTGGTAAGTTCAAGGCTAGCCTGAACTGTACAGCAAGACCTTGTTTCAAAACAACAAACAAATAAATAAGCAGAATTTCTAAAAAAAAAATCAGTGAATCAGAAGCTCCAATTTCTAAGCAGGTTAATTTTCTTAGGTTTTTAATTTAGAAACCTTTAACACAGAAAAAAAAATTTATTGATCCAACACTCTAGTTGAACGATAGTACACAAAGAGTTTGATTATTTAGAGAAGAAAGAAAACAGTGAAACTTATTTTCCTAGTTTAAAGACAAACTATAAAAAGACATTTAAATCAGCAAGACAGAATTCATACCTTCACATCATTTTCCTTCAGACCTCATATTCTAATTTTTTCTCAAATACGTGGGCATGTTTATCACAGCAAATCTTGGGAACATAAAAAAAAAGATCTGACCTTGTCTTTCCCCATGAGGAAATGCTCATCCTCTCAATAAGTTGTTAGATACTACACTGAGATTCATCAACCTCTCCACCAATCATACAGAAAGACTATAAAACTTTCCAAAGATGCACACAAATTTTCATGCAGCTCAATTTAGAACAAGTGCTACTTTTAGTTTTCTGATGAATTTCCATACTGATTTCTGTAATGGCTATACTAGCTACATTCCCATCAAAAATGTAGGATTCCTTTTTCCCCTCAGCCTCTCTGGCACTTGTTACTATTTGCCTTCCTGATGATTTCATGATGACACTCATTCTGTCTTGAGTAAGATGAAATTTCAGCATTGTTCTACTTTGTATTCTAATGGCCAGAGATGGTAAACATTTGTTTATTGATCTATTGGTTATCTATATTTCTTCTGAGAAGTATTTACTCATGCCCTGTTTTTGACTGGGTCTGCTATTTTGTAGAGGGGTCTAATTTTTTTAAGTTCCTTATATATTCTAGTTATTAATCCTGGCCCTCTAACTAGTTTTCTAGAAGTATCTGCATTTTAAAAGTGTATTTAAAGATAGAGGAAGCTGGTGCAGAGACTACAACTAATTCTTTTCCATGGTAGAGGTTTACAAGGTTGAAACAGAAATTTTTTAAAAGGTAGCTGTACATCTCTGAGCAGCCTTGGAGTTACACACCAAAATCAGCTATCTTGGCATTCATCTGTGCATCCAATAGCACATTCTCTGGCTTTAGGTCTCGATGAACAACCATATGCCTATGGCAATAATCCACAGCAGACAGAATCTGCTGAAAGAGTCGCCTGGCTTCCATCTCTTCAACCTATCAAGTATAAAAGAAACTGTATTAGGAATATCGGGGTGAGCTATTTAACAAGAATTTTAGTTTTATAATCAGTCTAACTAAGCAAGCTAATTAGAGTTAACAAATAAAAAAACACAAAATAACCAAAATCTTGTCAAAACTTACTGTTTTTTGACAGATTGTGCTTTGTTGCAAGGGAATGTTTAATTTTCAATTAGGAAATTATCATAAGGCAAACTAAATTAAAACTTTACATGCAAGTCCTAAGAAAATAAAGTGTCAACATCATTTTATAGACTTAATAATGTAAGAATCATTTGAAAATCAAGTAGATTTTTCCAAAAATCAGAATTTTAATTTTGGTTGAAGGGTATACTTTTAAAGAAAGAAAATCTGTCTAGTACCTTCCAATATTTAATTGGGTATTATAAAAACAACTCAAACTTGAAGATACCTTTGTAGCTAACTATTTTCCATTACTTGCCCCCTCTTTAGCTTAGACACTTACATTCTAAATAATACATCACTCACCCGTCCATGTTTACAGATGTAGTCAAATAATTCACCTCCAGATACATATTCCATTACCATAAAAAAGTCTGTTGGAGTGCTGATTACCTGGTATCTTTTTTGTAAAAATATAATAAAATAAAAGTTACTTCCACCAAATAAAACTATTCTCACTACAACTGCATATTCTAGTATTTTACAATATTTAAGATGGCTGCAAATTTTATAAGATTAATAAAGTATTTTGACTTATGTTTATACACTATCCTTCAGTGCCCTCCTTTAAGATTTAAGTCTTTGAAGTCCTTCATTGTTCAACAACAGAATTAAGCATTGATTTTCTCCATTTAAACAAAAATTTGTTCACAGTCAACAGATACAAGATATCATTTATTTAAACATAAACAGGAAATATTCTTAGACAGGTAACAGATACCAGAGAAAAGCATATAATCAGCAAAATCCAAAAAGACAAATGACTCTCTATTCAACAAATGAAATCCAAGAAAAAAAGGAAAAAGGAAGTTACATGTTAAAAGCCATCCAAGCCAGACAAACATCAACAGAAAATTAATACAGAGCTAAGGATGTAGCTCAGTGGCACAGCACCTGCCTGACAAACACAAGGTTCTGAGTTCAATTCCAGGTACCAAAACAAAAAAATGTTTGAAACCAGAAAATTAATACGAGAACAGAAATTAATACTTGTCAATTATAACTACCTATCAATGTAAATGGATTCAAACAACCAACCAAAAGACACAGATTAGCAGAATAGATCAATAAACAAAATGCAAAGGCATATGTATACCAGAAGCACATTTACCACAAAAAGAAATTCATAGACAAAAAATCAAAGGATGGAAAACAATATTCCATGCAAGAAGAAGCCAAAAATAAGCAGGAGCAGCTATCCTATTTTCAGACAAAGTGAGTATCAAGCTAAAGCTGACCAAAAGAAGCAAAGGACATTACATATTGCTTAATGGAATTACATATTTAACAGGAAAAGATAACAATTACAAAAACATATGCACCAAACCATGGTGCATTCAACTTTACAAAACAAATTGTAATGGACATAAAAGATTTAATAAAATTATAGTAGGGGATCTCACTACCCCATTATCACAAACAGACCAATCAACTAACAAAAAAATTAACAAACACCAAAGTTGAACCAAACATCAAAGAAATGGAGTTTTAATATATATGTACATACACTAATATACTAAATATACATCCTAATGTACTAACACCTAATAACAGAATGTATATTGTTTTGGTTACACATAGCCAAAATATGTATGCCAAACAATTGCAGAACTCAGAAGAAAGGGAGAGTTCCTACATATGTGTATGAACTGCCAAAACTAAACCAAGACTTAAAAAATCTTGATCAATCCAATAAAAAACAACAAAACTGAAGCAGCAATTTTTAAAACCTCAAATTAAGAAAAGGACTCAATGGATTCACAGCCAAATCCTACACAAACTTCAGGGAAGACCTAACAACCAAAACTCTCAAACTTTTTTCATGAAATGAGGGAAGGTATACTTCCAAAGTATTCTCAGAAGTTAATATCCTGATTCCAAAGGAAAGAGTCAGTCAAAAAAAAACTACAGGCCAGTTTCTCCAGTGAACATAGAAGCAAAAATGCTCAACAAGATCCTAGCAAAAAGAATGTGACAAATCATTAGAAATATCATAAACCATGATCAAGAGTCATCCTAGGAGGGCAAAGATGGCTTAACACATGCAGATCAATAAATGTAATTCACTACATAAACAGAAGGACAACAATCACATGATTTTTTTTTTCCCAGTACTAATGACTGAAATCATAACCTTGCATTTGCAACACAGGTTCAGCGCCACTTAGCTAAACCCTTGGCCCCCGTGAACATTTCAACAGATACAGAAAATCCTTTTGACAAAATCCAACATCCATTAAAATCCTAAAGAAAACAGATATAGAAAGTCTTTATCTCAACATGGTAAAAGCCACTGAAGACCATCTACTGCCAACATCATATTAAATGAGGAAAAGCTGAAAGCCTTCTCTATAAAATCAGGAAAAAGACAAAGCTGTCTATTATCCACATTATTCCCTCCTATTCAACATGGGTCTCAAAACATTAGCCAGAAAAATCAAACAAGACAAATAAAAGAAAAACATATAGGAAAGGACTAAATCAAAATATTTGCAGTAGACATGATCTTTCACTTAAAAGACCCAAAAAAACTCCACCAAGACTCCAAAAATTGATAGTCAAATTCAACAACAGGATACAAAATACATAAAAATCAATAGCACCTCTATACACTAATAACTTACTGAAATATAAATTAGGAAAGGAATGTTACTCACAATATAATCTTTATTACCATAACTAAGGAACCGAAAGGCCTATACAGTGAAAATTACATCAGACTGAAAAAAAGAAATTGAGGAAGACATCAAAAGATAGAAAAATATCCCCAGCTCCTGGCTAGGCTGAACATATTCAAAATGGCTATAATTCCAAAACTGAAGTACAGACTTATTGAAATTCCAATCACAATACCAATTTAATTTATTATGGGTATAGAGAAAATAATCCTAAAATCTATATGGAATCAGAAGAGACTCAAAAGACCAAAAGTAATCCTGAGTAACAAAAACAAAGCAGGTGGCCTCACAGACCCAAACTTGAAGTTATATTGTGAAGCTACAGTGATGAAAACAGCATTAGACTGATACAAAAACAGACAAGCGGGTCACCAGAATAGAACAGACAACAGAAACCACCCAGGTCCATTCAGCTATTTGATGGTTGACAAAGGAGCGAAAAACAAACACTGGTAGAAAGCTTTCTTTATATTAGTAAATGGTGCTGGGAAAATTAAATATCCATCCACATGCACATATCTTACCATCTACTAAATTACAATCAAAATGGATCAAAGATCTAAATGTTAAAACAGAAACAATCTGCTGGAAGACAAAATATCTCCAACTCTTGAAAACAAAGGCACAGATGAGGACTTTCTGAACAGAATCCCACTGGCACATGGGATCTATCAAATTAAAAAGCTTCTGCACAACAAAGAAATCAATGCATAGAGTGAAGACGCAAAATTCTGCCAGCTATTCCACAAACAGAGGGCTAACATCAAGAATATATAAGGAACTCAAAGCAACAGATTTCCACCAATAAAAGAATTAGAAAACTGGCAACCAAAATGAATACATACTTCTCAGAAGAAGTACAAATGGCCAAAAATACATGAAAAAATACTCATCAAAGTTGGCCATCACAGAAATGAAAAGTAAAATTACAGAGATACCATCTTATCCCAGAAAGAATGGCTCTGATTAAAAAAAATATAGCTGAGCATAGTAGTGTGTGCCTGTAGTCCTAGCACTCAAGAGGCTGAGGCAAGAAAATTGCTGTGAGTTTGAGACCAGGCTGGGATATAATGAGTTCAGGACCAACTTGAACTATAAAATTAAGATCCTATCTCAGAAACAAAATAAAAAAACCAACAACACAAAAACTATCATGCCAATTTGTGCTAAAACTTAGGGAAAAAACAACTCGTCGAAACCAGAAGTACTCATCTTCTGACCAGTTAAAATCATTTTTCCTAGGAACTATTAAGGGGGAAAAAAAATCAACTCAACAAATTGAGTTTTCATTTTCTTTATTTTTACTCGCTCTTTTCAACATTTTACTATGAATTTTAGGCTGAAACAAACATTTTTCAATCTAAATTAGTACAGAAATCATTCAGTAAATATTCACTACTTTTAGTATTTGGTATTCAAACCCTGGCTAATTCTAAAGGCCTATTTGCAACAAGAGAACTATTTTTGGCAGTTAGTCAAGACTGCATAAAACAAGCAAAGCCACTCTAAGAATCAGGCCTCTCTTCCTGTTTAAATCACTGACTTTTTAGAGGCTATGTCAATAAGCATTTTCAGTAGCTAGAATCTATAAGCACCTTTTTTAAAAAAACTGTAATTCTGGTCCACAATTAAAGTTGTGATTTGGTTAAATGAAGCTCAAGGCTTAAAACCAGAACTATCTTAAACACTAAATCCACCTTTGCCAACTACTTTCTGACCAACTCTGAGAATGTTCTGTAATTCCTTCAGAAAACATAACAGCACATAATCAAATAACTATAAATCAAAATGAGAATCAAAGAAAAACTAGTAGTTATAGAAATGAAGAAACAATAATAAGTGACATAAAAAAATAAGATTTAAATCTTCACAACTGCAACTGCTCGATGACATTTTCAGAAACAGAATAGGAACTAAGACACATATAGGGTAGCACCTGAACAGCAAAGAAGTCCTGGTACAAGCTCAACACAGACACTTCTGCCTCCTGCTACCCACGTGGCCATATGCTACTTTGGTCTGGCCATTTCAGCTTTCTTCTCTCAAAAAAAGTACCCACTCAATGAAAAACAGATGTAACTTAGAAATCACTCAGCAATAAGACCTCACTAACATAGAGACAAGTCAGATATGAAGTTTCTGTTAATTAAAAACCATGTAGAATCATGAAAAAAATTGGAATGTTTATAGGTTGCTAATTCCTGCTTCTGAGTATACGCTCATCAAATATGCATTTTATTGTCAACACATTTAATACATAAATAACATGATGGTACATACCATTTTAAAGTTTAAAAAGAAAACAAAGGACAGGAGAGGTAGGTCACCAAGCCTATAGGTGGCATTTTACAATAACCTTAAAAATTATGGTGACACGTTTGTAACCCTAGTGGAAGGCTGTAGCAGAAGGACTGCCAAATTCAAGTACAGTATAAGTAATTTAGAGAAACTGCCTCAAAATAAAAATAGGGGTTGGGGATGGAGTTTAAAGGTACAGTGAGAGCCGGAGTTTAGTTCATTTCTTTCTGTGTCTCTGTCTGTGTCTCTGTCTGTCTGTCTGTCTCTCTCTCTCTCTCTCACAGACAGACACACACACACACACACACACACACACACACACACACACACACACCCATATCTATCTTTATGTACAATAAAGAATTGTCTGGAATTACCCACATACAGATCCTGGATACTATCAAATTCTGTCATGCAGGTCAGTAGCTTCATTTTTAACGTTTATGATGGAACGAACTTTAAGTGGAGATCTAGAGGCCCAGTTTGCAACAAGAGAACTATTTTTGACAGTTATTCCACACTGCATAAGATAAGCAAAGTCACTCAAAGCCTCAGGTCGCCCTCTACATTTAAATCATTCCATCACAAGCTACGTTAATGTTTGTTCAGTAGCAAGAATACATGAGTACTTTCTTCTGTAGTTAGACCTACAACTAAAGAGGTAAAGTGTCTGAAGGTAATGGTATAAATAATATATTTATATAATATATAAAAATATATTTTTATTTTGAAACAAGGTCTCAGTGGCCCAGGCTAACACTTCAGCCTCCAGAGTATCTGGGGAATCACAGGAATGTGCCAAGCTCAGGGCCTAAATGTGATTTTGCTTTAACTGCATTTAAATTTCCACCTTATGCTAGCTTCGTAACAGTTTTGAAGCCATATATATATATATATATATGGGGTTTATACCTACTTCTTTGTTTCTAAGTATTTAAAGGTAAATTTTTTTTAAAAAAACTTAAAACCAGCAATGTACAAATTTACTTTTCCTTTAAAAGACATTTACGGAACTCAGTTTTGAGAGTGAAAGAACACAGATGGATGGATAGCTGGGTGTTCAACAGCCAGCCAGGAAACTCAATTGCCAGCTATGCAACTTACTAGAGATATATCACTTTGGACAAGGTATGATGCTCACTAGCAAGTTTCTTTGTCTATAAAATATGACCTTACATAGTGTTATAACGAGGATAACATGAAGCTACATATATAAATTGTTCAGCATAGTGATTATGAATACGATTACTCATAATCACTATCAAGTACTGAGTAACTATAATAATATTTATAAAGCTATACTAAAATTTACAATTAAAAAGTTTTCAGTGTCTGGGGCCAGGGATTTAGCTCATCTGCCTGGCAAGTACAAGGTCCCGAGTTTGATCCCTTGGTACCACATACCACAATGCCTGGTTTAGTGGCTCATGCTTGTAATCCCAGCACTTGGGAGGCAGAGGCAGGATTGCTGTGAGTTCAAAGCTAGGTTGGGCTACACAGTGAGTTCAGGGCCAGCCTGAACTACAAAGTGAGACTCTGTCTCTTAAAAAAAAAAAAAAAAGAAAGAAAGAAAGAAAAGTTTTCAGTGTCAAAAATGTTACATTTTCTCAATGAAAAATTGCATCTTCTAGCAAATTGAAAGGAATAATTCATATTTACCATGTAAATTTTATGGATTCAAACAAACCTAAATTAATTATGTGCTTCTTTTAGTTATGTTAGTTATTTTTTTTATAACTTCCTTATCTTAAACTGTGTAATTATTCCCAAAATAATTCACCTGCTTTCCTAAAAATTTCTTAGAGTTATTTAGGGTTCTGCAAATTATATACTAAAGTAGATAATCTCTAACCATTACTTTCTACTTTCCAAAAACAAAATATACTGGTAGGTTAATGGAAAGTGACTAAGAAAATTATAGAAATGAATCAATTTAGGAATATCTAGTGTCTATACAACCTCTAAGGTACAGACTAAAGAATTAACTTTCAAGGTTACTTTCATCATTTGAAAACAGTACCAATTTTGAAACTATAACTTCTAATTCTAAACAAAGAGCATGCAAAGAAGTATTATTTCATCAATTAACAGTGAAAATAAATATGAAAAGGACAACTTTTTAAAGGACAACTCAAGATAAGTATCTGCAAAATTCTACTAAACTATCTCAAGACACTTTTCTGACATTATCAGATATAAAATACTTACAGTTTGATAATATGTGGGTGACGAAAGAGTTTCAGATTTTGAATTTCTCGTTTTATTTTTCCAACAACATCTAAACTGCGAATCTTCTGTCTATTTAATATTTTAACTGCCACTTTATGGCCTGTCAACTGATGTTCTCCAACTAAAGAAAAGAAGAAACAGGAAAATGTGCTGTCATTTTGACATAATCATTACTCATAATCATTCCTTCCCCTGTGCCCTAGATTTCTCTGCATCATCTGCTGCACAGAACTGAAGGGCTCCTTCAGTTGCTTCTAGGTTAGCAGGCAGTCCTCAAGGCACTGGTCAACTCTTTTGGAGACCAGATGGAAGAATGAAGCCTAACTGTGCTCTTCAGTGAGAACAGAGGAGAAAGCCAGCGGACCAGCCTGATGACACGCCACAGGGAGAAGTGAAAGCACCTGAGGGGAAGTTGTTTACCCAGTCCCATGAGCACAGGAGACAGTTGCGTCCTGTGGAACTCTAATTGCTCCTGCCCATGCCTGACTCAATAAAGCCCAGGTACTCTAGTCATTTGGGGTTCTATGTCGAAAGCAGCATGACCCCCTCTGCAGCCCCAGATATTAATTTGTCTTTTACATCTTTGTCACCCCTCGGCCAAGTTCAAACTCAACTTGTAGGCTTGGTTCCTAACAAACTCTCTTCCTCAGTATTGCAGAGAAGTGAATTATACAGCCGTAGAAAAAATTATGGAATTCTATATTCCCACATAAAAAATATAATTAACTTCAGAACAACTTTTAAACAAAATAGAACCTACAGTATTGTCTCCTTATTTCTCCACTTCTGCTCAATTCTATTTATTATAGAAAAAAATGTCGTAACAAATTAAAAATCTAGAATTAGTTTCATTACTACCTTAGCAGAAAATTCATGTAGTCCTTTTTCCACAAAGCCATGTTAAATTAAACAATACGCTTCACTTTTTCAATATAGTATATTTTTATCCATATTAATAGTGATAATTCTTGAATACTGCTCAGATGAAAAGAATCCTTTGATTAGGGACAAAGTTGTTAGCCACCTCTCAGATTTCCCTCAATTCCATTCTCCTACCTTGACTCCTTTCAGCACAAAAACTCATTTTTTCTCTCTTTGAGGAAAATGAAGTCACTAAGAGTGCTCTCGTGTATTGCAGTCTTCTTCTATACCACCCCTCTTTCTCCTCCAGCTGCAGGACGGCTCTTCTCCCACTCAAGGCCAGTCTCATCAACGTTTCCTTGAGCTTACCCTTTCTACACTCTTAGCTATATGTCACATTTCTCTTCCCAAATACCTTTCTCTTCAGCATATCAACACTCCCCCCAAATCTTTCATTGATCCAGTATCCTCCTTTAGTTTCCAACATCTGTCTCATCAAAATTTCTCAAGTCTCCGTTAATCTTCTTCCCTTCCTCTCACATTGCCATTCTCAAATTAACTGTCATCCAGACTCTCTCCATTCACCCTCTGAAAACAAAGGGTCACAAAAGAACTCTCAGCTATTACACCTTGGGAACAATTCAGTCCTCAGATTACCATAACCTCTGCTGCATCCCACACCATTGATTCCTCCACTTTTGAGCAACACTGCTCTTCACTGCTTCTCTTACTAACTTCTAGATCCTTTCTATGTCCTCCACCTACTCTTTTAAGGTGAGAAGTCTCATTTTCCAACCCAGGCCCAAGGAAGATTCTCAAGTCAATTCATTCAGCTCTCATAGCTTTAAAGGTAATATGCCAGTGACTCTGCCCCCTTCTGCAAATTCATATACAATACTTCAAGATTAATATCCCACAAACACCTCAAATCCAACATTTTAAATTAAATTTAGCATTCATGTTCTCTTCCCTTGTCAAACTTTGGCCCTCTATTTCACTTTATAGTACCCAATCTACGCTAGAAATGAAATCAGCTGATGTAGCCTGAATATTTCTTAAAGTCAGAATTTACTCATTATGACAAAATAGTAGTAGTGCCAGAGACAACACCTAAGGATATTTAGCAAGTATTTAATATACACTAATATTATTCTAAGTGCTAGGTACCCTGCTCCCTCAATACAACACTGTGACTATTACTGTTCTCCACTGAACATGAGAAACCTGGACATCATGATCGCACAGGTAAGTAATGGCATCACACGTGACCTAAAGCTGTTTGACTTCAGAACCAATATATTTAATCACACAAGAGAATAACACCCAGAGTAATCTAAACATGAAACTGTTCTATTTAATAAGAATACAGTTTCCTGTCACCAGGAGTCACTTTTTTATCTTAAGCAGGAAATTACTCCCCAAACTTTATTGAATCTTAAAGTTACTTTCTCAGTACATAAACTGGAAGAAACCAAATTTAATCAACCCAAATTCACCAAAATTCGTTTCCATCTCTCCAATAAATTATCAGCTTCAGGGACTTGTTCTTGTTACTCAGTGAAAATAACCAAAACAATTACTTGTGTCTGAATAGATTATTTCTCACATTTGGGATTTTATAATACCTAAACACTTGTTTAACAAGAAGGATCTATCAAAACATCTGTCTCCAAATCCCTGATGGCTTCAAGGAAGGTAACTTGTACGGCAATGCTCTTGTCAATATCATAGGGAAGAATTCAACTCTTTTTCTATTTGATAAGAAAATTACTAGCTACTGTGATATTCCCAGATCAGAGAGGAGCAAGGATCCTAACAACCAAGCAGATGGATCTTTTGTTTTGTTTTACTGCCACAAGGTTAGCTAGAAAAACAAGCAAACAAAAAAAGTAAATGAATTCACTCAGAAAATGATATAATGATAAAATATTACTTTGTCTTTTACATCTGAGCCAGCAGAGCAATGAAATTAAGATTACTTTTGTGGAATAAAGGTTTTCTTTCCTGACACACTTCCAGTCACTAGATATTTTGTTATCTTTTACAGCAGAGGGACACTTTGGCAATTCACTACTTTGCTTGAGCCTAGGAGATAAATGCTCTACAACTGAGTTCTAACTCACTACCTTATTTTAATTATTGCTTTTCTTTGTTTGGGCAGATATAATACTTTATATATTAAAATTGAATGCAGAGGTATTTGGACTACTATGGAATATGCATAGATAGTATAGTGTTTTAAACTGCTTCATAAAGTTAGGGATGATATAACTATGATAAATACTGGGTTTTATTTGGGAATGATACTAGAATTTTAAAAACATTTTTTCATGGTGCAAAACAATTACGTATTTATACCTGCATGATACAGCTGTGTAAAGTTCTGCACCTTGTATATTTAAAAAAATGAGTAAGAGCTAGAAAATATCCAGCAAATGGCAAATAAAATCACCAAGAGGTGGTAGTGGTTTAAAAGATTTATTCACTTCAGTGTGGAATGATCCCTGGGGATAAATTAGACATCTTAGAGTTGAAAAGGAAATGCAGCTTGATGTAATCCAACCTATTACTTTGCAGGAATTCTTCTTATGGTAATCTTGATAAATAGCCAAGCTTCCTGATTGATTCCTGGGCTGTGTAGTTAATAATGATGATTCTGAAGACATGCTGCCTGGGTTTCACTACCAGCTCTGTCACATACTGGCGAAGTTACCCTGAGCAAATTTTAAGCATTCTATGCTCCATTTTCCTGGTTTACTATTGCCAACAGCTTTGTCCCTCAAAATAGACAAAGAACACAAGGAACCTGACCTTTGATCCCCTCCCATTAATATCAAGACATTAGTTGGGAATCAAGTGATTGTTAGTGTTATATATCCCATGAAAAAGTATGTGCAGGAACTAGTTACCTTTAGGGAAAAAAAAAAAAAAAAAAAAAAGATTTTCAGTTAGACCAGAGTGGTAAAGAGGGAAAGACTTTGTAGAGCAGGTGACTTCTATTGGTTACTGTATTCTCTATTTTCTTTTCTGAAATGTCATAAGTATATTGTGTTCTATTTCTGGGACAGTTCTTCACCTTACTAAATGTAAAATTATAAAAAACACTATTTACAATAATTAAGAAGTTGAATAAACTTAGTTGACCATCAATGGATAACATACTGGGTTAAGGAAAATCCCAAGTCCCACTCCAGCCTGGGCAACTTAGTGACTCAGCAAGACCCTGTTTCAAAATTAAAAATATCAAAAATATCAATAACATTGATAGGGCCTTGAATTGAATAGGGAGGGGCAGAGACAGAAAATATGGAGGACAGAATTTTATTCAGTCACTAAAAATAATGAAACCCTGCTATCTGCAACAAAATGGATGGAACTATTAAGTTAAGTAAGCCAGACACAGAAATACAAGCTCCACATATTCCTTCTCATATGTGGAAGCTAAAACTGCAACTGAATGTAGATGTATGATTGCTGGAGCTTCAGAAAGGCAAGCTAAGAGGGTGAACAGACAGGATCTGATAATCAAACTGTTTGGATTTTATCAATTATCACAATTGATCTCCACTATTATGTACAAAGAATACATGCTAATTAAAATGACAAAATGTGAAATGAGTAGAAAAAGTATTTCTAAATACTTATATAACTAATTTTAAATATGTATGGTTTTCTACAATAGAACTAGAAGACACACTTGAATGTTTAAAGCACAACTATTTATAACACTCACAGTGAAAAAACTACAAATATCCATTAATAACATATTGAATAAATAATGGTTTACCCTTAAAGTAATCCTAAAAAGCAATGAGAATGAACAATTACAACGATAAGCAGCAATAGGAATAAATTTCCCAAACATTATCTCAAGTAAAAGAAGTCAAACACAAATAGGATTCTGTTTTATAAAGTTCCCCTGAAACAAACTGGCAGACTAACTCGCAGAGGTCACCCTTGTTGGGAGTGGAAGACAAAAACAGAATTTGATACAGACACAAGGGAATCTCTGAAATACTGATCATTTTCTGTACATTTGTTTTCAAGGGTTTGTTCAATTGGTAAGTATGTATTGAGGATTTAAGTATAAGTCACCTCTAAAGCATATATCTTTTGCCATATGGGGTACAATAAAATTTAAGAAAGACTATCTGAAGGCTAAGGATCTCAAGTTTGAAGTTATCCTGGGAAGATGAGCAAGATTCTGCCTCAAAAATAGATAAATTTTAAAAATTAAGTTTTTTAAAGGCAGGGATATAGCTTCGTTGTAAGTGCTTCCATACCATGCATGAGGCACTGTTAAACAAACATGAAAGCTACTATAAAAGAGGAGCCAAAGGACACTAGGCACCAGCAAGCTTAGCCTTGTTGAAAGTCAACAATCTTTATTCATGCATATCAAGAGTTTGAACTCTGGGAGTCAGGAGCGATTTGGCCTACATACATTCTGACTCCTACCTTCACTAGACTCCTGTTAAACAACACAAGGCTCCTTCTTCTCTACCCAAGGTGAAACAAAACAGTCTCCCTGCTATTCTACAAATCTTCTTTTCCTTAAAGTCCTTTACAGTTCTTTAAAGGATAGTTCTATGAAGGAAACAAAAGACTTTTTCACTTTTGACTTACCGCTGATTTAAGCAACATATTAAGCCATAGGAGGATTCTCTTTCTAATTCTCAGAACTCTATGAGGTATATATCATTATGCCCAGTTTATGGGTGAGGATACTAGGGATTAAAGAACAAGTAAATGAAAGGATGGGGTGTCTGCTCTCAAAGTCCAAGCTCAAAACTTAAGACTACTTTACTTCTCAGTGATCATCTCTTGATAACACAGCGAGAGCATCCATTTGCAAGCTTATCCTCTTATTCCCAGCTTTTTAGATTCTGGGAAATGAGGCCACAGAGAAGGGGTGTAGTCTAGTGGTGAGGAGCTGGGGAGTGAGAAACAATGGGCAAGAACGATCAAGTAAGAACTGTGTTCAGTTCGAGTGAGGCTGGCTAGACTGCAGCCTCTGTTTACAGACACACAAGAGTTACTTATAAGGGCTGTTGAAAATCAAGAAAATAAAACACGGACTAAAAAAGCTTTCATAATCTCTAACCCCCCAACACCATATGCTACATGCATTCAGGGAATACTGAGTAAGTTCATGTATCTCTGGAGACCTTCTCCTCCTGTTTTTTTTTGTTTGTTTTTAATCATGTTAGCCTGTGTATTCATTTGTACTTTCATTCAGTGAGTATTTTCTGACTGCTTGCCTCAAATGTTCAAAGTGGAATTTGGAATCTGTTAAAGAATACAAATAAATAAAACATAATACAATAAAGGAAATAAAGCAGAGAAAGTCATAGGGAAAATCTCCTCTAAAATAGATCAGGAAAGGTATGAGAATAAATTTTTTTAGTAAAGACTTGCTCTACACCAAACTTCTTTGATCACACAACATACTATATTCTGCTTTATTTTTTTAAATTTATATCTTTACTAGTACAGTATGAATACACATCATCATCGCATTCAACACTTAGAGTTTGTACCAGAATATGACATGACTTGATTCTCATTTTTTCCCCTTTTCACCCGACCTGCGGCACCCCACCCCCTATATACATAACCCTTGTTTTGTTCTTTATTACTGTCACATTCTTTTTTCCCTTGGTATTTTCCCCTACAATGTTTATTCTGGCTTTTGATTCTAACTTTAAAGTTTTAATTCTATCTTTAAAACTTAATCCAATCTAGAATTCCATAGAAAAAAACAAATTAATTTTTACAAGATCATTTAAGATTAAAAAACAGGAAAACAGCTTGTCAGCATAGAATAGATTATTTTAAATTGCTGGTCAGGGATAAAAAGACCTGAAATAATACTGGTAGATGTCAGCACTTCAGATGAACTGCAGACTGCCAGAAACACTTACCCCAGTGCTTCTTAAATTGCGCCCTATCTCATACCTTCCCACTCCAATCCCCGTGTCTCTATTTTCTCCTGTCTTTTTGGGTCTCTCTTGTAGCACACACTTCATCTCTTTATTCACTCTTTCTTTCCTGTCTTCAAATATCTCCCTTTCAACACTCATTAATCTCCTCTAGCTGAACAATGGATGATAGGAGGATTTGGGGTTGAATATATTTAATGAATTATAAGCTCAATATTAAAAAAAAAAAACCAAAACAGTTGTGGAATGATCTAGAATCCCACACAAAACCAACCGTTTTGTACCTGTAGGATCTTTAGGTTTCATTTTACCTAAATGAAACCTTAGAGATTGCAACATACAGCTTCACCTTAGTACAGATTTGTATTTTCACATTTCCCAGAAAATACAAGGACTTTAGAATATTAACTTTCTTTTCATACTTTGTTATTATTGTAGTTAACACCTACACATATTTTCAGTATCACAGATGCTATTTTTATAGTCAGTGTCAATTTAGTTATCCCCATGTTTACCCTTTATCCATCTGGGATTACTTTCTTCATCTGTTCCCTTTTCATGGCTCTCTATATTGGGGACGAATTCAATCTCTGTTTGCATGAAAATGTGCTTTGCTTTATTTTGAAGCATATTTTCTCTATTTTGTTTTGTTTGTTTTTTTGGCCAATTCAAAGAGCAAAGGCTGGCAATTTGTCACTTTCACTTGTACAAAGTCATCATTCCAGGGCTGGAAATGTAGGACAGAAAGTAGACACTTGCCTGGCAGGTGAAACCCTGGGTCCAATTCCTAATAAAAAGAAAAGAGGAAAGAGGAAAGAGGAAAGAGGAAAGAGGAAAGAGGAAAGAGGGAAGGGAAGGGAAGGGAAGGGAAGGGAAGGGAGAGGAAGTTCTCGTCTCTGATTTCATTTTGTTGTAGCTGTTTTTTGAGAAGCCAGGTTACTGTGTGTTCCTCTGAAAATAATAACTGCTATTTTCTCTCTAGTTACTTTCAAGATTTTTTTCTTAACATTTTCTGCACCAGCACAAAGAAGCTTCAAGCAAAGGGAACTGGGTTTTAGCAGTTTTTAATGTATCTACAAATAGGTTTTATACATTTACTTTGGTTGGAACTTCTAGGTTTTTGGCTTAATGTCTGCAAAACTTTTTGTTATTTTATTTTCAAATGTTGTTCGTGTCCTATTTTTTCTCTTCTTCTCAAACTATAATGCCCACTCTATGATCATTAGTTGTCTTGAATTCAAAATAACCTTAGTAGTACACAAAAGCTTCTAACCTAACACTAGCTTTACTTGGCTTTTTAGAAGGATTCAGAGCTGGAAACAGACCATCAGTTCCCCATAGTCAAACATCTGATGGGATTCCTTGAAATAGAATTTTTACTTCCTGCCTATATCATCATACAGGGGCACACCAGGCTATGAGGTGGCGGGACTCACATAAGTGAATACTATCTACTCAAGTATCCATAAGCTCAAACAGGAGCCACATCAGATAGTGGTCACTTCCTATAGCTTGTAAGCCTCCTGCCAAGGAGGGATGAGTGCAAAAAGATACCTTAAAGGAAAGCTGAAGGTCTGTTTCACCTATTCTTTGGTAAAAACAATGAATAACATAGGCCTGTGGAATATAGTGGGTCCATTCAGAGTCTTCTCAGTCCAGATGCAATTAATCAATCATAGGTCACTTTCCTCAAACAATGTTGTCAGATACAGAACAGACTAGTCACATTTATTGTGGTATATGTTTAAAGAAACTAGTTTTTAAAAAGAAAAACTCAGCATAAGCCTGGAATTAAGATTTTCTATCTAAGTTCCAACAACATATACAGTAGACTGCTTTCCACTTTTTTCTCTGTGCTTCAACCTGCGTATTTTCTTCAGACTCATCTTCCAGTTTACTAATCCTCTTTTCAATGGCATCTAATGTGCTACTAAGCCATCTGACTCAACGACAACATTTTTCAATTTAAAATTTCCTTATTATCATAGATTTTTATAAATCCCAGTCCCCTTAAACAAACGTTATCAGTTGAAATCTACATTTATAATTTTAATAGGTGAATCACCTACATGACTGTTCCTATTGTCACAACCCTTTCTCCTACAATGCTGTAAGAGGAACTGCAGTGGTTCTAGTTCATTTTACTTTCTTTCAGAGAAGAAACACAGAAAACAGATCACCTTAACTGTCTTAGAGTACGCTAAGTCTAAGCAAGACCTTAACAATGAGTGTTACAACCAAAAACTCAAGTGTTTACTGAGTCCTCTCCTGCTAAATTAAACGCTAATTCTACAGGACTCAAGATTCTGCTTAGTTCTTCTTTCAGGCAGCACTATCTGCTTTGCCTCCCATACATTACCTTTACCAATTCCCAAGTAACTCAAATAGAAAAGCCAAGCAAAATGTAAGACTTAGTGAAATACACTTGTCTTTTCACTTGAGTATTAACCACTGACTTCAAAAAGTTGTTTTTGCCTGGCGTGGTGACACACACTTATAATCCCAGCACACTCCAGAGGCAGAGGCAAGTGGATCACCACAAGTTCAAGGCTAGACTGAACTACAAAGTGAGACCTTGTTTCAAAAAAAAAAAAAAAACTACTTTTCATTTTCTTCAGATTTTCTAGTTGTTCTTGATTACCAAATTGGTTTCATGTAACTTAGAAGTTATAACCAGGACAGAAAAAATGTATATAAATAACTTAGTATTAAAGTTTAAAAGGCATTATAGATTATTCACGCACATTCCCATATAAACTAGAATTGTAGCTTGTGATCCCAGCACTAGGGAGGCAGAGGCAGGGAAACTGCTGTGAGTCTAAGGATAGCACAGGTTACACAGTGAGTTCAGGGCCAGTCTGAACCTACAAAAGGAGACCCTGTCTCAAAAAAATACTAAAAATATATACAAAAGAATTAAAAGAATCATATCATAGTGATATATGTGCACCCATGTTCACAGCAGCTCAGTTTGTGATAGCTAAATCTTGGAAACAACACAAACGTCCATCAACTGGAGACTGGAAAAAGAAGAAATGGGTTTTCTATAAAATGGAGTATTATTGCACCATAAAGAATGATAAGTCTGGGGCCGGGGAGTTAGCTCAGTGGTTCCGGCGCCTGTCTTGCAAGTGCAAGGGCCCGGGTTCGATTCCCCGGTAACCACAATACCATACTGGGCGTGGAGACTGACGCCCAGCAGCAACCAGTACCACATACCACAGTGCCGGGCGTGGTGGCTCACGCCTGTAATCCCAGCACTTGGGAGGCAGAGGCAGGAGGATTGCTGTGATGTGAGTTGGAGGCTGAGCTCAGGGCCAGCCTGAACCACAAAGCAAAACCCTGTCTCAAAAAACCTTTAAAAAAAAAAAAAAAAGAATGATAAGTTTGACTCATTTATACTCAAATAGACATACCTTGAGGGCACACTCATAAGTGAAATAAATACAGATATGTAAATACTGTATCTTTTCTCTGGTATGAGAATCTGAAGATGTAAATGAGTTCTAGAATATATGAGAGATATTGTGAAATAGAAAATATTCAAAAGGAAAGGCGTATTGGAAAGTAATGAGGGGAAAGAAAAAATATGATCTTAAAAAAGGAAATCATATGTATACATGGAGTCAGTCGGGGATTGTAGGGTGGGTAGGGGAATGGGTAAAAATGAGAATTAAATCATGTAATACACTAGTACAAATTCCCTATGTTGAATGTGATCATGATGTGTATATAAAATTTACCAATAAAGAATTCAATTTTTAAAACACTAAAGAACAAAAATTAAAATTCTATAATAAACTGGATAACCATCTGGTATCTGAGAATATGTGTCAAAAACAGAAACCTCACCGATGAGTGGTACTAGTTGTATTGCCACAACACAAATTTCCTTGACAAAGTCTCTTAATTCTGGACTATAATTTGCCTCCTTGAAACTAAATCTAGAGGTTCGATTTGGCCTACAACAATATATGCATACCTATGTTTATAGCAGCACAATTTATAATCACTAAATTGTGGGAATAACCCAGATGCCCATCAATGGATGAATGGATAAAGAAAATGTGGGTTTTGTACTACACTGACATAAAGAAAGATAAACTTGAAACATTTTTAGGTATATGGATGGACCTGAAGAACACAATTTTAAGTGAAATAAATTCTACACATGTTTAAATATCATACTGTTTCAAATTAAAAGGGTAAATAAGGATCAAAATGAATGCTAGATATTGAAAAGTAAGAACGTAATGTTCCAATAGGAAGGGGAACAAGGTATGGGAGAGGGAAAAGGAAGCAAGGAAAAAGAAAAATAGAAAGAAATCTTCTGTAACAGGGAGGGGGAGAAGGGCTGAAGGGATAGCAGGTAATGGGGAAAAAAAGAGTCAAGACATATTATGTACAAATTCCCTATGATGAATATCAAAACTGTAATAAAATTAGTTTTTTTAAAAAAAATATTTCACAGTTATAGTTTTATCCTTCCAAGCATCACCAATTATGGGAGCTCCTTTTTCCTGATATTTTAGCTATTTAAAAAGAGCTATCAAATAAAATAATTTTTTCATATTGTAAAATAAATCGTATTTCCTCTACTGTACTTCATATGCCACATGTGTTATGACCTCCTTATTCATTTGCAGAATGAATAGTGATTGGCTAAGCTTTTTCTCAAACTGTGATGCCAAGAACTGAATCCAATATTTAAAATTGACCTCTATATATCTGCTTCCCACTGGGCAACAAATTTCACATTTAAGAATTCAAAGCTTGTGGTCAACTAAAACTCCCACATCTTAGAAACTACTATCAACTGCTTCATTCTTTTTTTTTTTTTTAGAGTTTTTTGTTTTGTTTTGTTTTGTTTTGTTTTGTTTTGTTTTTAAAGGTTTTTTAGAGACAGGGTCTTGCTTTGTGGTTCAGGCTGGCCCTGAGCTCAGCCTCCAACTCACATCACAGCAACCCTCCTGCCTCTGCCTCCTGAGTGCTGGGATTACAGGCGTGAGCCACCACGCCCGGCAACTGCTTCATTCTTTTATGCACCTGGACTTGGTTTTGTTCTTAGTGGTTCTAGGTTTGACAACTGGCACTATTGAATTTCACTTTTTTGTTTGTTTTCACCTACAAATCTAAACAACTCATATAATTTTGAACTGTTTCTGTGACTTATCTATTAATTATCTCAACTAGCTTTAGGATCTCCCAAACAGAACTTACCAGTATAATTATTAGATATAACTCTAAACCAAAATAATTCATGAAAATTTAAATATAATCAATGGCAGCGTTTTCCTTTTATGGTGACACTAAACTTTGTTGAGAACTGTTATTCAACAATGAGGAATAATACAAAACATATTTCTTCATCACCTCCAAAGTGATTACAAAGAACAAAATCAAATGTCTGGCTAAAATTCATTCACTGTAGGTATTATAACTGTCATACTATTTAACTGTAAATTTATGCAGCACTGAAAGGGAAACTGGTACAACTGTCAGAAAAGGGAGATTCATATTATACTTAAAGTATCAAAAGTGAAATGCAAATTATTTAAGTAAACTTTATGACAACCTCTTAATTTTTAAATCAGTACAGCAGACACTGTAGTAGCTACTGTCACATTATTAATAGTAAAAATATTTGTGCTTAAGATCTAATATGATTAAACAAAGCAAATGCATAATCTATATTGAGAGATTAAGAATTAAGAATGGGAGAATTAAAATCAAGTGTGAAATGCTATACAGTATCAAACACACTAAAAAAAGAAAACAGAAACACTGAATGCTTTTGGTATCACCCAAGTAAAAATTTAGGAAAAAAAATCATTTTGTATATTTAAATTTCTAAATTCCAATTTTTAATGACAAACTTACTGTCTTATAATTTATATTTTAAAAAGGTAGAGATGTTGAAGAACATACTGTTTACCATTTTAACAGTATATAAAGATTCTGAAGCTAAATATTTTAATAAATTAGTACATTAACACACTATAGCAAGATTTGCTGAATTGTTTTTAATCATATAAAAGTCCAAAGAAGGACTAAAAAGATTTAATACTTTAAAAACAAACTCACCACGAAAAGAAACACAGTGAAAATTTATCAGAGGCAAACACTTTCAAACATAGGAGCAGGAATATTGCTCCCTTAAAAGAGTGAAGAAGGTTTCTATTATTAGCAGAGATAAAAACTGCCTGAAATTCTTTCCTCAATAACACTACACTAAAAATAAAAGAGTTTATCATATTTCAAAATAAACACACTGTTTTGCATATGCATGTTAGTCCCTTTAATAAAAGATAAAAATATAAATTGGATTTTAAAACTTTCTTATGTTGTAATCTAATAAGTTCACTAGATTGATCTGCTCTTAGTTTTAGAACACTCTCAAAATTTTAGGGATTTCATACAACTCACTAGTTTTCTTTTAAAGGATTTGGGGTTAGATCTTCCTGCTTGATTAAATTACCTGTTTGGCTTAAAAAACAAATTTATCTACAAAATACTTTCCTTATCATCAAGGAAACCAGAGTTTTTCTTTCTCCATAAGAAAACATTACCAAATGCTTTCAGAAAAGATAGCACAGACCACAACATATATGAAGAGTTTGGTATGTTTCTATAAACACAACAAAAACTGAAATGAAGCAGTGCTGTCAGCAGGAGGAGGGGAAAAGCCTAATCAGGTCTTTACATACACAAACTGCAAAAGCCTTGCTACTGTACAAGGTACACACTAAAGGACAGCTTGATAAAAATATAGTTTTACCTCAGGATGCACTCACTAAATGCTGGTGCTCACAGTTTCAGCTCCCAGCTTTAGTCTCCTTCCTCCAAGATTTTCTACGATGGCTGCCCCTGGGTTTGGAACATGACAGCATGTGTCTATATATGTTAAGTGCTTAAGGATATTACTCATTTGCCTATTGTCTTGGAAGCAAAGAGTGAAAAGTGAGAAATGTCTACAGAATTACAGGCTTCTGAACACATTCATTCACATACCAAAAAGAAAACAAGACGGGATTCTAGATTACAGATTATTCTCACAGTTCAGTTAATTATGGGTTTAAGTACACAAGTTCAGTGCTTTTGAGTACCTTTTCACCTACACAGAATTTTCTCATATACTTCTTAGAACTGTGTGAGAACATATGGCATTTTTCCCCTTCTCAAATCAAGTGAGTCTGGATTAAGCACACACAGATGGCTTATCCATACCAGGCCTTCAAATGTTCTCTACATCATAGGAAGTATTGATATATACTATCTCAAGTTGCCCTTGTGGACCTAACTCGAAGTACCTAAAATTTACAACATTATTTCTAGAGGAAAATATATTTTGAAAGTCAACTGATTACATGAAATGAACAAAACCCATTTAGAAATAAGGGGCAAAATTACCTGAGTCACAATCATACAAATCATACAAGTCTACAATAATAACAACAAAACTAAACACCACATCATCTACCTCATTATATGACAGATACAACTGATTTTCCTTCGTTCACTAGTGCATACTCAGATTTAACCAACTGTGTGATCAAAAATATTTGAAAAAAATTGCACTTGTTCTAAACATATACAGACTGTTTTTCTTGTCATTATTTCCTAAACAATATACTAAAATAACTATTTACAAAGCATTTACATTGGTACTAAGAACTATAAACAGTCTAGAGATGATTTAAAACATAGGAGATGTATACAACTTATATGTAAATATGATGCCATTTTATGTAAGGTAACCCACCCCTCACAAATATCAGAAGATGACAGCCAAAAAAGATATTAGGCTTTAATAAAAAACATTAATAAGCATACGATAGCATAAATAGCTATAAGAACTTTTTTCAAGCAGGCATCTAAAAATTAGGTAAAGATTACTACAGCTACGTCAACGTTTATCAGATTTGATAGTATTTCTAAATACTCTGAAATTGATTATTAGCTTTGCCATTTACTAGCACAGTGAACTTCTACAAGTTACTTAAACATCTGACTATGCATTTCTTCATTTGTTAAGTGAGGTAATGCTAAACTCAGAAAATTACTCTGGGTAATAATATTAAAATAAAATCAAGTACATATACAGAGCAGTAAGTACAACTGCAGCTTTTATCATTATTAAATTATTATAATTGTGTCATTCTCTTCTTCCATTCCATGTTATCAACTACTTTTCAGTTCTGGTCTCAGGTAATTCAAATTTCCACTAAACCAGAATAAACAATTAATTGCCTTCAATTTTTGGAAATGAATCTCTGAAACAAAATCAGTGTAATGATAAAGTTGTGAAGGATCTTACGAGTTGTACATTCTAGTGTTGACCTTTAGGAGAGAAAAACAACAAGGCCAAGAGGGCTTAAATTGTTAGGACCCTCACACCACCAAGAAGTCAAAAACAAACTGGAGCAAAGAACAATACAACGATAGGTACCACTTTTACTTCCACCAACTGTCTAGAGTAGTCCAAAACTTCTATTTATCAGTCAGAATTTGGTATTTCCAAAAACAGCAACTGCTTGTTCAAAAAACAAATAAAAGTTTTCCACTTGCTTATCTTTCCTATCTCAAAAATATGTGGAGAACTAGTAAAATATTTACTTAATTTCCTAACAGCCAAGTCTGTATTTCATTTGTTGAACTATGTGAAAAACAAAAAATGTAATATCCTTGGTGAATCTCTGCTAACTAGAAAGAGGTGAATGTGGATGTAAAGTACTCCTTCGGATAAAATCCTGAAAAGAATAGTATTTTACAAATGACATCTCCGTGCCTTGAAAATGAAAACTTTTTAATGAATTGGCTTTATATCATATATACAGTTTTTCTCCAACCAGTCTTAGTATAACACAAACAATAGCTGTTTTTGCTGTCCTTTTAGTAAGTTAAATAAGAATTATGTAAGTCTGTAAGAGTTTGAACTTATAGCAGTTCTATTCTACCCAAAGAGAGTGAGAAACTAATCAATTTGGGGAAAAAGAAAATAATTCATTTGAAACTAACGATTAAACCCAAGGCCTTCATACTAAAGTATGACCCCATTCCTTTGTTTATTTTAATGTAGGATCTCTGTAAAGTTATAAAACTTATAACCCTTCTACCTCAGCCTCCAAGAGTTATTCTACCGCTAATATCTACACAATATATAGGAAAACATATTACATGTACTAATACAAATAATTTTTTTAAAAATACTTATAACTGAAAAAAAGGAAAAATGTGTCCACAGATTTGTACATGAATATTCATGGTGTAATTATCTGTAATGGCACAAAACTTAAAACACTGTTCAACTAGTGAGTATACAAACAAAATGTGGAGTATCTATACAATGGAATACTACCCAATAATAGAAGAACTGACAACGCTATATATTACAAGAACCCCAGAGTATGGTTAAATTAAGCATGCGAGACTCCATGTTGAATGATCCCAATTATATAAACAATCCAGAAAATCTAACTTCTGAAGGCAGAAAATGGATTAATGGTTTCCTGGGACCAAAGATGGGGACAGGAAGAATCCTAAATGTGTATGAGCGATCTTACCGTGCATTCTACAACAATCCACAGTGATGAATGCAGCATCTGGTAGAATTAGTAAAACCTATTTAACTATATACTTAGACTGGATAAATTTTATGATATATATAAAATATGATGCTGTTTTTAGGAATATATATATAATTTTATTTCATTGGTTTCTTGAACTTGAGATAATTTCTATACTATATATTAAAAGCAATTGTACTGACTTTTGTCTTGGATAGGAAACCACAATCTCTCTTGAAAGAAAATCTAACAAGCATTAAGAATAGTCCTCCATCTGGCTGCCCAATGGACAGGGGTTCTCCAAAGAATGGACTTCTCATAAATTAAAGTTCCTTACGTTATCTTCTCTGTGAAGAAGCCAGTGGCTGGAAACAGCTCTCAGTTATCCTCTGACAGTGGCTAATTGATCTGTTGGCTATTCTATTCTGCATTCACAGTACAGAATTTTTAAGGGCCCTAAAAATGTTTTACACAGTTTAAAAGGACATATGGTTAAATTATGTAACTTGAAAGTATATTTCCATATGGCAAAGACATTGAGTAACAATATGTAACACAACAGTTCTCAGTAGTGATAAGAATGACAGGCAATGTTAGCAACATTAGTCTAATCCCTAGTTCTACATTTGTTTTATGCATAATTCTAATTATCAATTCTTCTTATACGATCTTTCAGAACTTCACAAACTTCATAGGACTTCAAAGAATTTTTCAAACTTTTTAGGTCTTTACACAATCGTCATTTTGTGAGGCCTGTGTGACCACCTTGTTAAAACCTGCCAATCTCACTAAAGTCCCTCCTGTCCCTCATGTGCTTTTTTCAACAGCTTGCATTACACATATTGCATATAAATTCTGATTGCCAGTCTTCCACTAGAAAGCAAGCTCCAAGAAAGATCAGGTTTTGCTCTCTGCCATATCCCCACTGCCTTGAACTGTGCCTAGCATGTCGTAAGTACTGTGTGTCTCACAATGTCTCACTGCGTATTTTTTGGTCAAATGATCAAGTGTTAGGTATCCTTACCACAGGAATGAAAAATGAGTTTCTCTCATCTCTTAAAACGTGAGATTTACAAGAAAGTACAGACCTCGAAATAAAATCTCCAGGCTATCCACTCAGCGTTCAGCGGGGTGGGTGGGTGGGGTGAGGGTGTTTCACTTACAATTCTAGATTTGCAACAGTATTTTTAAGGAGGCTAGCTCCAGCTTTGGAGAGAGGGTAATTAAACCCCATGTGACTCTCATTACCAAATAAGACAGCAAAGGAAAGTTTAATACTTAACTACTAAGTACTGTAGAAAATTTCCAAAGCAGCCTGGTTTTCTACATCCAAAATGGGATTCCATCACCAAAAAAGCAGACCTCGCCAGAACATGCCATAGTGGTTCTAGTCCCTTGATCCCCAAATCCTCTCACACCAGGGAACGTCTAGCCCCCTACACCACACACCAGCCCGGTGCACCTGCACGACCTCGTCGGAGGCGCTTGGGCGCTTCGCACCCGGGGCCCCGGGCAGCCCACACCCCGGGTAGCCCACGCAGCCGCTCCCGGGAAGAGGCGGGCACCTCCCGGCCTGGCCAGGGCTGGTCATGGCTAGGGACAGCTCAGCCGTCGCCCCGGACCCGCCAGCCGCCGTGACCTTGGGCGCACAACCTCCAGGGTCCCGTCCCCACCCTCCGAGGTGAGACGAGGCCGTGTCAGGTGCTTGCGCCGCTGCCAGGGCCAGGCCCTCGACTCGCAGGGTGCGGAGGACATGCGGAGATGCGGCCGCCCGACCCTGCTCCCGCGCCTGTGCACCCTGCCGCTGCCCGCACGCCGAGACCGCAGTGCACTCAACTCTTCACTTTGCCGAAGGTGCCGACGCCCAGCGTGTCCCCCAGCACATAGTGTCCAATCTTCACCCGCCCGTCGTGCTTCTGCTTCTCAGCCATCTTCGGCGCGCAGCCTCGCTCCGCACCGCTCCGCAGCGCCGCCACCGCCCGCACCTACCCACAGTGCCCCGGGCTCGGGGGTGTGGGCGGGGCACGGTGAGTGGGCGGGGCGCGGGAGCCCTGAGCCAGAGGGGCGTTGGGGGGAGGGGCGGGGAGAGACCTGAGAGGAGCGGGACGGGTGCTAGGAAAGTGTAGCAGGCAGAGCTGGAGATGAGGGACGGTGGGGCGGGGCTGGTGGGCGGGGAAGTGGGCGTGGCTCAGCGTCGGTGGGCGGAGCTTTGATTGAGGGGGTCGTCTGTGGTGGAGGCAGCGGCAGGCAGGTAAGCATCTTATGGCAGTTAGGAGGAGCTACGGAACGGCCGGGGCCTGCGCAGGGCTGAGGGGAAAGCTCTTCCTGAGGAAAACCGCGAGGGGGATGCGAGACTGAGGGCCGCGCATGATATAGAAGCCTGGAGTGGGTGGGAGTCGAAGCTGAAGCAGCTGCGCGGGCGTAGCGCGCGGGAGCATCGGAGTCCTTGGCGGGGGCTGAAGGGAGCCTCTCAGCGCCGGGTTTTACCGAGCCTGACAGCTCCCCTAGGCCAGACCGCGGCCCGGCTCGGCGCACCCTCTGCACACGTGCGTGTTCACTCCACATCAGAAGCACTGCGACCCAGGCGGAGGAAAAACACGACGGAATTTAGTGAAGTTCGTCGCTTCTCCTTCCCTTCTCCCTTCTCTTCTCACCTTCCTTCCTTTAACGTTGTCTCCCAAAAATTATTTGCTTTACACTACAAAAATTATAAGCATGTGTGCTAATATATATATGTTAATTAGCTCCCTTCAGCCCTACCTCAAAGTGTATATATTCCCAAACATGTACATGATAAATATGTACAATTTTTGTCAGTGAAAAAAACAACTGGTTTCTTTTTTCTTTTTGCAGTGCTGGAGAATGAACTCATGGCCTTGCAGGTACCAGACTGTGCTACCCCTGAGCTACATTTCCGGCCCAAGTGAACACTTTAAGAATGACACTTAAAAGAAAAAAATCATTTGCTCTTTGAGGATAATAATTAAGGATTAGTCAGACATTTTAAGGATTAGCCAAATATTTATAACACCTGAGTGCCAGTAGTTTCAAGGTCACATTCTTTAAACATGAAGTCTCACAAATCACACTTTTTATGTAAAGAAAAGTATATTAATCAGAAAGAAAAGAATGTAGCAAACTTTGTCATCTGAGAAGTGCTATATACAGAAATGACAAACATTCATTCTTGCCTACACCTGGAACCAGCTAGTGAGAGATGATCACCACTTATTAATTATAGATATCAACAGCTGTTGAACAGAGGCTATTTTTGTTCATTCTTTGGATCACCTTTCTTGCTGACAAGAAATGTCATTTAAGAATTACTCTAACTAACTGGCAGTTTTGAGAAAACAGCCAGCTATTTTTAATGCTGAACTTTAACTTGGTTAAGCCCCTTTCATTCAGTATTCATTCAAGTTTGTAAGGATATAAAATACTGACTCTGCTTTTGAGATACAGATACATGCCCCTGTCTTAACATGCCAGTATAAAGATGTTGACAAGCCTCCACTTGAAATTAAAATGATTTCAAACTACAATGAAGACAAACTAACTATAAATGAAGATTTTTAAAGCATGTTGCACTGTGTTAATTGTCTACTACTAATCAGAAGTTAAATTATTGTACATTTCATAGCTATGATTCTTATAGAGTGGCTCTGGAGTATCTTGTGGCTTCGTTTTTATTGCCAAACTTGTAAGATACTTTCTTGATAAAGAACACAATTATCCCATTTAATTGTCATAAAAAAAACTTCTTACTCCTACTTTATAAATGATAAAATTTAGGGTTTTTTTCTTTATGATTCCCCCAGGCTTAAATGCTGTGTGACAGAGCTAGGCTCATTTGCAAGTTCTAACTTGTTCTTTCTTTCATTTATGCCACATCTGCCTGGTGGGTAGGGCTATGGGAAAAAATGAGAAATAAGTTGTATCATACACTGGTACAAATTCTCATTGTTGTGTTCAATCATGATGTGTATATGGAATGTACCAATAAAGATTTAATAAGAAAAGAAAAAGAATGCTTAAGGTGTTCAAAAATCATAGTCCCATTCTCACATTTGTATTTCTAGGGCAAGCAATTAATGTATTTTTTAAATTTATTTTTTATGTTTTCTGAACTTTTATTTAGAGCTACAGTTGAATAATACATGATGAGAAGAAGAGAACCAGACTGGGCAGTAGTGTACAGCTTCCCATTGCCCTGAACATTTTGCATGTGATATCATGTTTGTCTCATTTTACTCAGCAATGAAAATCTTAACAATTAAGCTGGCTAAATCCTCTCAAGAGTCTTTTTTTAAAAAATTGATTTTATTGGTACATTTTATATGTACATATTGATCACATTTAACATTGAGAATTTGTACCTGTACGTGACACATCTTGATTCTCATTTTCCCATTCCTCTGCCCTCTCTACAACTCCTGCCCCTATATACATAAGCTTTGTTTCCTTTTTTCTTTTTTTACTATCAAGTTTTTTCTTTCTCTTTTTTACTTTCCTCTATCCACCCTTTCCCTTTTATTTTTGTATATTTTCTTGCTAATTCACATTACCTATCACACATTTTGACATTCATTTACACCTACAGTTTTTCATACTAGAGAAAAGATATGGTATTTACACATCTGTATCTTATTTCACTTATAAGTATGTCCTCAAGGTACATCCATTTGAATATAAATGACTCAAAGTTATCATTCTTTATGGCTGAGTAATATTCCATTTTATAGAAAAACACATCTCCTCAAGAGTCTTGCCCTTGGGTATTTCACCCAACCATACAGGTAAATGTAACATTTTTCATTTTATTACTTTCCAATGATGTTTCATGTCTCTCCGTTGTTTAGCATCATTCTCTAAGATTGGTACCCCCAGGTAGCTATTTAGTGCTTAATCTGTTAAATTGTTAGTAATTTTTTCTTCCAAATATTCTAAAGCAAGGTCTGAATAGGACTGATACAGTATAGTGGACTGCACTGGTATTATCAGCAACCTGTCCCTTCAAAGTCACCTCTGGAAAGCCTACTGTGACTATCCTGTTTAAAATCACAATCTCACTTGTAACCTTGCTTGTAGTCTCCATACATGCACACCATTCCCACCCTCCCCAACTGTTTTCCAACAAGCTTATTATTTATTTGGTCTTCTGTTTTGTACATCTCTTCCAACGAGAACAGTAAAGGAAGTGTTTTCCTCCATGTTGTTCACTGCTGTGTCCTTAGCTTCCAGAGCACTGCGAACAATTTATAGGCATCCAGATGGATTCAGGTTGTGTGACACTGATATTTACACGATGTGAGGGGTCTCTTTCAAGAAAAAAAAAAAACCTACAAAATTAGGTATTTTTTGTTCAAAATGAAAAAACACAACAAATTGTGAATTTTAAAAGATACTGACAAATACCATAAATATCCTCAAATTCAGAAGAATAATGTTTTTATAAATTAATTATCCAATATACTGCTATACTGTAGTACTTGTCATATACATTTTTGACTATATATTCATCAATTGTATTTTCTTATTTTGTAATTCTTTAACAGAGAGAAAGATAATTCTGACCTTTTAACACTGTTAAAATTTTAGTTATAAAGATCCCATTCCACATTTTTCATATTGCTGATCTAGCATTTATCATTTTTATATGTATAATTTATATTTATATGTGAACATGGTATATGCACATCCCATCTGATGTTCCTAATGGACTCTAGTATATTGTCCCAGATATATTTTAATTGAACTTTTAAAAAGGGTTACTAACCTAGAGAATAAAGAGTAAAATACAGTTTCATTTTATCCATACATGTGTTAAACACAATTGTAACTTTGCATTTTAGTTTGGCAGTCAGTAGTAAAGGTGAAGCTAGGTGGCTTATATCTAGATATGCCCTCAAAAACTCTTGTGATCATAGGTAGAGCTTTGAGGACATGGCTAGATCTAGAATTTGTGCTTCTGGGATTAAAGATAGGACGCTAGGATTGATTCATGGTGCAATACTCAGACTAAAGGTGTGCTACCTGCCCTAAGTGCAGATAGCTGGGGTAAGGTATAAAGGATGGAAAGATCTGTGGTTGGGGCTTGTCAGTAGTCATTGCTTGCTTGCTTCACTACCTTCTACCATGAACTGTTTCTCTTCTGTGATGCCTGTCTGCTGTGTCACCCTATATCAGAACCAGCCAATTATGGACTGAAATCTCTGTTAACTATGAACCAAATAAACCTTTCCTCCCTTAACAGGTGTCTGGTATTTTTTCTCAGCAATGAGAAAAATAACCAAGACATTAGGCATAAATCTGTACCTATTCATGATAGGATATTTTTGTTATTATTCACCAATATAATAGATAAAAAGAAAGTTGGGTATCCAATGATGATGGATACTGATAGTATCTTCTCTGAAGTATAAGCTCACTAACTAAAAAAAAAAATTCTGAAAAACTTCAAACATCTATCATAGTTGAGTAGTATGAGCGACAGAAGCATCTCTGAGTATCAGTTTTGACATTTACCACCCTGTCTCTTCTTTTTGTTTATTTCCTGGACTACAGCCATACTAACTTGAATTTACCTGACCTTGTTTGCTTCCTGCAATATTTTTAAAGCAAAAAACTAGTGAGATTATTCCACTGGTACTTAATTCTAAATTTAACACTAATAAGTTTAAATAACTTTTTAAAAGACTTATGCACCTAATGTAGTATCTAACAGGGACCGGGGATTTAGCTTAGTGGTTCTAGCACCTGCCTTCCAAGAGCAAGGTCTCTAGTTCAATCCCTAGTAATCATGTACAATGCTGGGCATGGTGACTCACACCCACCAGCAATCAGTACCACATACCACAATCCCAGGTGTGGTGGCTCACACCTTTAATCCCAGGATTTGGGAAGCAGAAGCAAGAGGATTGCTGTGACTTCAAGGCTCACCTGGGCTACATAGTGAGCTCAGGGACAGCCTGAACTACAAAGGGAGACCCTGTCTCAAAAAAAGATATATATAGTATCTAATAAATCTTACATTAATTCCTATTGTGGCATACTCTTATTTTTAATTTCCCTTGATTGTTTTGACAATATACTTTTTAATAAATTGAGTTTTTGGTATATTTTAGGAATACATTATGATTACCTTCCTCACTGGAAGTTTGTACCTATAGGTATATCTTGATTCTTATTTTTTCCCATTACCTTGGCCTCCCTTCAATCCTCCCATCCTCTACATACATAAGCTTTGTTTCTGTTTTTTTCCTTTTTACCATCAAATTTTTTCTTTCCATTCTTTGCTCTCCCTTTCCCTCATCCAGTTACCATTTCCCTTTGAACATTTTCTTTCTATTCCATAATACCTTTCATACATTTTGGACCTCATTTATACTTTCAGTTTATCACACTAGAGAAATAATGTAGTATTTACATATCTGTTACATATTATTTCACTTATGAGTATGGTGTCAAGGTACATACATTTAGCCATAAATATCTGCAACTTATCATTCTCTATGGCTGCATAATACTCCATTTTATTTATTTTATTTAATACAAAAAAAACCACACATTTTCTGTATCCAGTCTCCAGTTGATGGGCATTTGGGCTATTTCTAATATTTAGCTATTATACACTGAGCTGCTATAAACATGGGTGCATATATGTCATTGTGGTATGTTGCTTTTAATTCTTTTGTAAATATAGCCAGCAGAGTCAAATGGGACCTTTAATCCTAGTTTTTTGAGGAATCTCCACACAGATTTCCACAGTGGTTGCTTTAGTCTACATTCCCATTAAAAGTGGAAGAGGGGGCTGGGGATTTAGCTCAGTTGTCCCGTCGCCTGTCTTGCAAATGCAAGGGCTAAGGTTCCAGCCCCAGTAACCACATACAATACTGGACGAGGAGACTCATGCCCAGCAGCAATCAGTACCACATACCACAGTGCCAGGCGTGGTGGCTCACGCCTGTAATCCCAGCACTAGGGAGGCAGAGGCAGGAGGATTGCTGTAATGTGAGTTTGAGGCTGAGCTCAGGGCCAGCCTGAACTAAAAAGCAAGACCCTGTCTCAAAAAAAAGTGGAGGAGGCTTCCTTTCTCCCCATAGCCTGGCCAGCATTTGTTATTAGTTGATTTCTTGATAGTAGCCATTCTTTTTGGAGTGAGATGCAATCTCAATGTTGTTTTCATCTGCATTTCTTGAATAACCAGCGAGGTTGAACTTTTTTTTCAATATGTTTCTTTGCTGCTTTTACTTCTTAATCTGAAAAAATGTCTGCTCGTATCAGATACTCACTTTTAAATTAGGCCTTTAAATTTGGGGAGGGTCTGATTTTTTTAAAGTTCTTTATGTAGTCCAGATAATAGACCTTTGTCTGAGGAGCATCTGGTAAAAATTTTTCCCCATGTTGTAGATTGTCTTTTCACTCTGTTGGTGGTTTTTCTTCCTGTACAGAAGCTTTTTAATAAGATGAGTTCCCAGTTGTTGATTCTTTCTGTTAGCTCCCACGCTACTGAGGTTTTGTTCATAAATCCTTTCCCTATGCCAGTTTCTCCAAGAGCTCTATCTTACTGATCTTCCAGCAGGATTAGTGTTTCTGTTTAAATATTTAGATCTTTAATCCACTTTGATTTCAGTTTAGTGTATGATAGACAGGTTGAAACCCAGTTTTTCCAGTGCCATTTATTAAGGAGGCTATCTATCCTCCACTGAGGATTTTTGGCCCCTTTGTCAAAGATGAAGTGCTTTACTATGTCAGGAGTTGTTTCTGCACGTTCTGATCAGTTCCATTGGTCCTCAGGTCTGTTTCTTTGATAGTACCACACTGTTTTGTTTGTTTGTTTGTTTGTTTGTTTGTTT
>PVIR01007806.1:0-18216 GCA_004026965.1 Petromus typicus | reverse complement strand
ATTATTTTCTCAAGATCTGTGAAATAGTACTGAGATTTCAATCAAGATTGCATTAAATCTATATATTAATTTTGGGAGTATGGCCATTTTGACAATATTGGTTCTTCCTACCTAGGAGCAAGGGATGTCTTTCCATTTTCTGATATCTTCTTCAGTCTCCTTTTTCAGAATGCTATAGTTTTCAGAGAAGTCTTTCACCTCCCCTATTATTTATATATAGGAAGGCTGTTGATTTTTACATGTTGACCTTGTATCCAGCTACTTTACTGAACCCAGTGATTAAATCACACAGTCTTTTAGCTGAATGTTTGGGACTTTCTGTATAGAGTATTATGTCATCAGCAAGAAGTGACAGCTAAACTTCCTCCTTTTCTATCTTTATTCCTTTTATTTCTTTTTCTTGTTTGATTGCTGTGGCTAATGTTTCCAGAACTATATTGAACAAGAGTGGTGATAGTGGGCTTCCTTTTCCTGTTCCTGACTTTAGCATGAAAGATTTCAGTTTTGGGCCAAGAATGGACTCTTGCATTCAGTTTATTGTGACCAGGATGAAAAAAGTCACATTTAATATTTTGAGTATCCTATGTTTAAAATTACGATGGTTGCCCCGCCTACCTTTAAAAAATATCATTAATTTGTTGAGAATTGATTCATTTTACCTGTTGGATATTCTTTTTGTTTTGTTTTTGTTTTTGTTTTTGTTTGTTCTGTTTTGTTTTGTTTGTTTGTTTTGAGACAGGGTCTCGCTTTGTAGTTCAGTCTGGCCCTGAGCTCAGCCTCTAACTCACTTCACAGCAATCCTCCTGCCTCTGCCTACCCAGTGCTGCGATTACAGGCGTGAGCCACCATGCCCGGCACTGTGGTATGTAGTACTGATTGCTGCTGGGCGTGAGTCTTCACGCCCAGCATTGTACGTGATTACCAGGGAATCCAACCCGGGCCCTTGCAAGACAGGCTCCGGAACCACTGAGCTAACTCCCCGGCCCACCTGTTGGATACTCTAAGCCACATTGGCTTTAGCTCAATAATTATTTGCAATCGTAAGAGTTAGCAGGGAAAGCAACGTGTTCAGAATTTTAAAACCCTGAATTAATTTCTCAGCATAACCACTTATATTCTTAAACACAGAGCACCATTTCTCACTAGTATCAGATAAGATTATGTTAAAAATATGTTTTAGAGCCCAGAATTTAGCTCAAGTGGTCCTGTACCTGCCTTGGAAGCACAAGGGCTTGAGTTCAATCCCTGGTACTGCAAAAAAAAAAAAAAAAAAAAAAAAAAAAGATAAAAACATTTTAGTTGTTAATACATTTTAATCCCCTCCTTATTTTAAAGTGAAACTTTAAAAGACAAGTAGAGGAATGATTAAAATATTATACCACAAGCCAGTGTATTTTTATCTAGACTCAATATTTCCCCTATCCACATTTCACCACTAGATATTTCTTTCTTTATTTACTTTTATATTTTGTTGGTATTTAGAGAAAGGGTCTCACTATGTAATCCAGTCTGACCTCAAGCTCACAATATTCCAGCCTCAACTGGCTCTTGAACTTCTTGACACTTATTATCATTGGCTTTTAAAGCTGAGAAAAGACTATTGCCTGACCCAGACTCTTTTAAACAAATTAGTAGTACATGTGACAATCCCTAAAATCCCTGAAGGAAATGTAATATATAACTTCTAGAGGTTATATTTAGCAAGTACCCTAGTAACAAATGTCATACTTAACATAATCCATTTTCATTTTGTGTTTGGGTACATTTCTAAATTACTTCAATATGAATCAACGTTATAATTTTTAGTGTTGCTAAGAAAAATAGAACATTTTGAATCAGACTTCCTTTGTGAGCAGATGCATTAATTGCAATAACAAGGGTTGTTTACCTTGGTGTACAAACACTGGAACTGACAGCATTTTTAGAGTCTTACTTTCATGTGTGTGTTGACAGCTTGTCTGAAGAGAAAGCTCAAACACACTTTTAGATCAATTAAATCAATTATTTTCTCCTTAGCATGGATTTGGTAACTATCTATGCTGACTACTTCTACAGTGGTAAAGTTTGAGTAAGGAGATAGCACTGTCACCTTGAATTGATTGTCTCTGCTATGGCTAGCTTTTGTAATTAAAACAACCCTAACTACCCTTGACAAAACTAACAGTGTAGGTATTTTTGAATTCTTTCATAACACACTTTTTAAAGTCCTCAAGTGGGTGTTAAGGCTTTGACAGTTGGCTCAATCTTGTTAACATTAACTCCAAAGCTTTGACATGATTAACTGATGCAAAGAAGATAAATTAGGTAATTTCAAAAGTTCTGAATGCTCTAGAAATAACAAAATAATTCTCACTCAAAGAATAAAAACTTTTAAAGAGAGCTGAAGAATTCAGTTATCTTCCTTAACTAGAATATAGCCTTATATTAGGTGCCCTTTGAGGGCTCTCAACTCCATGATTCTATTTCTATGAAATTAAGTTGTGTTAATTTTTAAAGTACTTATTGACAAACTTCATATTCAGTTTTAAAATGCTATAGTGATTTTAAAGTACTATGAAAGTAGTTATTTCACCAACTAAAGATTCCCAGATTTTCTGAATATGTTGTTCTTTTTTTCTAACTACATTTGTTCATTGAAAACAGATACACTGAATGATGACTGAGTGCATGATACTACTCTGGGCCCTGGGATAATATAGATGGGTTACAGTCTGTCTTCTTTGTCACTCACGATGTTAACATTTTTAAAGAAAAATTATTCATGATACTTATTAAAGACGTTTAGACAGGCTTTACTGAAGACTATTAAAACAGGTGTAAGGAGCATTCCAAAGCAGTTTTCCAGAGAGAAAGACAGAGAAGGAGAGATAGAAAGAGACAAAGACAGAGGGAGAAAAAGAATCAGAGAGGGGGAGCAGAGGGGGAGGGAGGGAGGGAGGGAGAAAGAGAGAGAGAGAGAGAGGATTCAACACCGAATACAACAGAGTAAACTAAGAATTTATAACCAAGAATATGGGCTGGACATGTTGATAGGCAGAAAGAGTGTAGAAAAATTGGCTGCTAAACTGACTTAACAAGTCTTGCTGAAAGCAGACGACAGTGATCATACACTACCTGGAGGATGAAAGTGAGTGAGTAAAAAATTTGGTTAGATATCAAAAGCAGATAATTCTGGCTGAACTGAGCAGATGTCTTGCTAAAACTGGGCTCTTGAGGAAACGCCCCAAAGCTAACTTAAGTGGATTCTGAGGAACCTGACTACAGCAAGGTAAAAGAAAGGATCTTTGCCACATTCTAGTGCAGGACCCAGATAATAAACAGGCAGATAAGCATCTGCTATGATGGGATGTTAACAGAGAGTGTTGTGAGGAAAAATGAGGCCAAGTCAATGAATATAGGTACAGGAAAGGGAAGAGTTTATACAGAGTATCAGAAAAAATCTCTGAAAATGTATCCTTTGGACATTGTGTGAAAGAAGAATTAGACAAGAAAAGAACCATGGAAATATTTGTTTCACACAGCAGAAAGATCAAGTGCAAAGGCTCTGAAGCAGATAGATGGCACATCACAGGAAGAACAAGAAAGTCAGTATTGTCCTGAGGGGTGTGTGCAGGAGGAGTGGAGAGGTTCGTAATCACAGTACAATTATAGTCAGATTGTATATGACTATGTATAATACTCTGGATTCTTAAAAAATAATCAAATTAATCCTTTTGACTTTAACCAAACAGTGTCATGATCTAAGTTACAGACTTCAAGATCTTTCTAGATAGCTATATGGAAAAAATACATGAGGCTGGAAATAAACAAAAACTACTTTGGAGATATTTAGAATAAAGCACTTCAGTACTAATAGTAGCTTATTATAAAATGGTGCCAGTGAAAATAGTGACAGGCATTAAAATCTGGCATAAACATTTTGAAGTTGGCCCCACAAGGAATTGCTAATAGCTGGATGCAAGATGAGAGAGGAACTTAAAAAGGAGGAATCAAAGACTTATGTTTTGGCCCCTACAACTAGGGGATTCTTCTTTTTTCTTTTTTTCTTTTTTTTTTAAGGTTTTTTGAGACAAGGTCTCACTTTTGTGGTTCAGGCTGGCCCTGAGCTCAGCCTCCAACTCACATCACAGCAATCCTCCTGCCTCTGCCTCCCGAGTGCTGGGATTACAGGCGTGAGCCACCACGCCCGGCACTGTGGTATGTGGTACTGATTGCTGCTGGGAGTGAGTCTCCACACCCAGTATAGGTATGTGGTTACCGGGGATCGAACCCTGGCCTTTGCACTTGCAAGACAGGCGCTGGAACCACTGAGCTATATCCCTGGCCCAACTAGGGGATTCTTATAAGAATGCCATAATCTGAAATGTAAAAGACTTTTTGAGAAATAAATTGGGGTGTGGTTAGTGGCTACATAAGAGACACAATTCTGTTTTGCCATCATGAGTTTAAGATTCATATTAGAAACCAAAAATGATGTGCCGTGTAGGCAGGGGACAGGCAAATAGTGAGTTTGAGGGCAGTAGTTCAAGACAAGCCTGGACTATGAGAGGTGCTACCTCAGAAAACACACACACACACACACACACACACACACACACACACACACACACTTGAATGGGGTTAACTGCTGGTACAGAGCAAGAAGTTAGAAATTTTTGTGTTTTCTCAGGAATAAGATGACAAGGGACAGGATCTACCAGCAATGCCAAGAGGGAAGAACAGAAAAAAGATGAAATTGAGAGTGTAGGATTTATTAGTTATGAATTAAGAGAAAAATTGAGCAGTTTGAGAAAACTTATAGCATGGCATCATGGATGAATTGATGATACAGAAATACAAATGTTACCTATCCTTTCCTCCTCTAAAAGTGTTCAAAGACTTATCATTGCCCAAATATTAATTTTTAAAGCTTGATAGCCTGGCCTTCATGGACCCTGGAACTTGCTCTTTTGGTGTGCTTTGTACTTTTCTATGGTCCATCCTTGGAACTCAAAAACATAGTAGAATCCAGCTGAAAACTTCATAGTCAACAGAGTAAATTCAAATTCTATGATCTTGGGTTATAGGCCTTCTAGTTGGTCCCTGCCAACCTGATTTTTTTGTCTCTCCTTTCTTGCCCAAACTTCTAATCATAGCTAACTCCCTTGAGTCCTGTGTATACATTAAGTTTAGTGTATATTTTTATTCCTGATGTTATTGTTGTCTTGAATTCCCTTCATCTAAAGTTCTCCCAATCAAAATCTGCCTAGAAAATACTTCCACATTTTTCAAAAACCAACTTTTCCATGAAGACTTTCCTTAACTACTCATATATATTGAGCTCCTGTCTTTAGGAAAACTGTCTACCTGGTATTTCATTGAATCTACCACTGTGCTTACTGTTACCTGTTTGGCTCACATTTTGCTGCCAGTCCCTGAAGGCCTAGCTCTGTAAATGTTGCCGCCACTGACTCAGGTCGATCAGAAGAATAACCAAATGAATTAAACCTCAGTTCAGGGATCATAGCTTCACCTTGCTTTACCTGCTCCAGCCCAGGCAAGCCCCTAAATTTTCTTCTCTTTTTTTTCTTCAAGCATTCTAAACCACTTCTGTTCTAGCACTATGTGTATGGTACTATAATATTACATTTGTTCTTTGGTGGTTTTTTTCTTCTATTTTTGATGTGTATATCTCCTGCTTGAAATATTCAAGGGCAAGGCTTTTACCATGTTTATCATTGTGTTCCTACTACGAAGGAACTTGATATATATTTTTTTAATATTCTATTTAATAAATAGTAGCCTTATCTTTTAGATATATATATCAGGTATTCATGTCCATTTTTGTCCATCTTTGTCCACCTTTAGGAAGAATTTCCTAATTATTCCTGATTGGAATGAATCTTTCACTCTAGCATGCTGAAATGTAGCTATATCTATTTACCAGCACTTTGTAGGCAGTTCTTGATTTAGAGTTAATATTCAGGCCTAAAGGCAAGAAAACTTGTACTCCTCATCATGTTCCCACATACTTTGCATATTTCTACCCGAAAAAGCCAAAAAGCTACACCTTTGAATCTGATATGATGTATTTTGTCAAATAATTAGTAAGCTACTGCACTTATACTGCTGATAGTAATGGTTTATAGCAACCTCTGGCCCTACTAAGAATAACTATACATTTTAATATTCTTTAAATGTTTGGTAAGTGAATACAGGAAAGAAAGAATAGTATTTTCAGTGGAAATAGTATTTTCAATGGAAGATAGAGGGAAAACAGATAATACCTTTTATACAAAATTAATCCCTTATTTTACCTATTACTGTCTACATGCAGAAATAATTTACTCACACCAAGTAGAGAAAGACAGTACTGTCCTTCGGAACTAAATCCAAAATAAAATAACTTTAAAAAATTATTCCTCTTTCCTCAGTCCAAGTCAGCTTTGGACACAAATGGAAATGTGGTAGGAATGGAGCTTCCCTTCTGGTTTAGAGGGTTCCATTCTCTCAAGATCTACTCCCACTCCCCTTGCCCAGTCCTTCCTCAGGGCTACACATCCCTCTCACATCCTTTGCTGTTCCCAGAAACCTCAAACTCCAGGAGGAGGAGGGATTTTGTTTCCTTCTCATCATCATCGCAGCTCTAACAACAGGAAGAGGTGAATGTGTTGCTTTATTTTACAGCTCCTTCCAGTGTGGAACCTGAAACAAGTTTCTCAGGAAATAGGCTGAGTGGCAGCGAGAAACACAGTCCACAGTTGGTAGAAGCAATTGTCTGTGCAAAGCATGATGGAGTAGCCCAGGTTAGTGCTAATTTTTCAGGGTATAAAGCCTCAAAAATTTTTAATGCCTAACATCCTAGATACAAAAGAATTATCCTATGAGTGATGCCTCAAAGCTTTTACTCTCTCAAGAAGACATGTATCTATGGAGTTATTTTAAAACAAATGACTTATTTTTCATTTGTATAATAAAATGATACCTTATTAGACTTCTTTCACTAACCTATTTATACAAGAAAGAAGTCACTTGATTTTTGCTGCCTGTTTTCATTGAATAGAGTTATAAAACAGTGGGATTATAGACCATTTCTGCTCTTTTCTTCAGTTTTCCATTGTAAAAATCTAATAGTAACTTTATAGTCCCCACAGGGCCAAAGCTGAATCATAGGGTAATTGCTTTATGAAAACCTGGAAGACAAACAAGATTTTTTTAAAATAGAATTCATCATCTGTCTTTAGTAAAGGATCTTTTTTTTCTATTGAACCTAAGACCTCACTCCTTTTTAAAATGTCAAGTTTTGAGACAGGATCTCTCTCAGTTGCTAAATTGCCCATGTTGGACTTGAACTTGTAACCCTTTTGCTTCAGCTTCTCAAGAGTGTGGGATTGTAGGTGTGCACCACCATGCCTGGCTATGGGTCTCTTTCTAAATCCCCAACACTGGACTATGTTCTTGGAATGCAAACTCATCTTGAACTCTGAGTAACTGTTGGAAAGTATGTCTGCCTTGATTGTACAGAAACACATCAGTATCGTTTACTCCTTGCTCCTTCCTTTGCCTTTTAGTTTTCAAGTGAAGTCTAGTGTGCAATTTCTGATACTATACTTACCCATTTTACTTTCTTGGTATGTTCAAAATCTGAAGAATTCAACAACCTCTTGCTTATCACTACTCATCTAAAGTTTGTTCTACAAAATTTAACCTGATCCCTAGCAAACTCAGAAAACATTTCTTCTCCCCCAGAAAACATTGTCATAGTGTCACATAAACCTGGAATATGCCACGTGGCAAGTTTGTTTTCATGTCAATATAACTGCCAACCTGGCCACTGCCTAGCATTCAACAGCTTTGAAAAGAAATTACTATGCTTCTCTTTCATGAAAGAGAGTGACATAAACATTTCTTCTTGGTCTGCCCTTAAAAAGTAAAGTCTTCTGAGAGGTATCACAGGAGGACCTATTCAGATTGGAACTAGAGGAAATGAATAGCTTTTATGAATTGGAGAAATGAATTCTTAGTTGGTTTAAAAGCACATTCTACACCATATTTCCTGTTCAATAAATGGAGCATTTTCATGGAAATAAGCCAAAGGTTTTATGAAAAGTCTCTTACTCTTTCCATCTGTTAGGGATGTTTGTCAAATATAAATTAAAAGTAAATCCCTACAAAAAATGCATTCTCAGTCTGCTATTGGGAGCTCAATTTTATAGCTTTTTTGTCATGAGCCTTAGTTGAGTTTGTATCAGAAGAAACCCGATAGTCACTTTTCAGACAAAAGTAACTTGATCTTATTGTATTGTAAATAAATTTCAGCTTTAAACAAAGGATTTTGTGGTTTCAAATGTTAACTATTTGTCATCAGTTTATTGTTTCTACCATCATATGCCTATCATCTTTTTTTTTTCTTTTTTGTGGTGCCAGGGATTGAAATCATGACCTTGCAATTTTAAGACATCTATCATCTTAAAGATCTTTTAAATATTCATCAGAAATCTGATATTTTATAGAACAAACTGGCTTTGCTGAATAGTTTTCGCATAATTCACTTAGTCTCTACATTGTTATCACATTTTAACCTAAAAAAAAAAGTTAGGGCCACTTAAACAAATCATTGACTAAGAAATCATAACCATTTGCATCCTCATAAGTTTTAACATAAACAGTTATGTCTCCTGTAGTGACTTGATATGATTGTATAAAAGAAAGGAGCAGATTGTTTTCTTTTGAGTAGCTATATTAATACAATATTTTCTACTTATTCTATCTAGAGCCACTTACAGGATGGGAAAGCTGTAGTTGGAGGGAGAAAAGCGAATCATAGAAATGATATCACCATGTTATTTTTGGATGACTTACTAAGATGCAGTTTTGAATAAAATTAATTCTAAAATATTTCTTAGTATAACTTGCTAAGATGAAGAGTTTTTTTATTTTGTTTTGTTTTTGAGGCAGGGACTTTTGTAGTTCAGGCTGGCCCTGAGCTCAGCCTTGATCTCACAGAAATTCTCCTGCCTCTGCCTCCCAAATGCTGGAATTACAGGTTTGAGCCACCATACCCAGCACTATGGTATGTGGTATTGATTGCTGGTGGGTATAAGTCATCATACCTGGCACTGTGGTATGTGGTTAATGGTGATCAAACTCAGGACCTTGTGCTTGCTAGGCAGACACTGGAACCACTGAGCTAAATTCCTGGCCCTAAGATGAAATTTTGAATAAGCTTCATTGTAAAATATTTCTTTAGTATAAAGCTTAAATCATGAAAAATACACAAGGGAGCTGAGTTAGTTCAGCAGTAATTTTATAGAAATGGAAGTGTTTGTTAAATATGTTTAATGATGGTAGAAATCAGTTAATACCCTATTCTTTCTATTTCCTTTCTCTTTTTCCTTCTTTTTTTTTGTTTTTGTTTTGTTTTGTTTTGTTTTTTTTTGTTGTTCTTTTCACTTGGATTGTCATCAACTTTCTCATTCCATTAAATTGTTGTTTTCTATTACCTATGAAGGAACCACATTGTGCCACCTATTTAAAAATTTGATTTGACCTCTTGATGTTTTGACCTCTGCCAAAGGAAGCACTTTCCTCAGATAGTTCTCAACTGAGCTCTGGGCGCTTTTTCACTTGAGAATTATCTGAGGAAAGTGCTTTCTTTGGCAGATGGCAAAAGAGCAAGTGGCCAAACCAAATTGTGCAGGCATATTCAGAACCTCTAGAAGGATTTAGGATATATTCACATATAAGATATCTGTTCACATTCCATAAACCAAAGAAAGTGCCATGCCTAAGCCATTGACAAAATAGTAAAGAATTCCTGGGGCTGGGGAAAGGAATGCAAAAGTAAGTACTAGCTGATTAATACTCATATATAACCCATAAAGACTATAGATTAAAAAGCTAACACATATCCCTGAATTATAGAAATAATTGAATACTAAAACATTAATGCAAATTTAAGTACAATTTTGATATTTTTTGGACAACTACATTCAAAGGGTGTGCTTGCTTTGGAACCAGAGTGGAAGTTGATTCCCAGCCTGTGAATAGGAAAGAAATCTTTCAGAAATGTAGCAGTGCTTAAATTTGTTTATTTTGAATTGACACATAGTGATATTTACATGTATAGCATACATTGTGCTCTTTCAATACAGAATATGCATACAGTGTATAATAGTGGGCTGAGGGATTGATGTATCTATCTTTAATAATGTAAACCACTAAAATGCTGAAGTTGTTACTGTAACAAAGGTTGACTAATAGTAGAGTTAACTTTATAAGTATACTTGTCTGAAAAGCCATAATATTACAAACAAAAGGCAGGGTATTTAAATCAATTTTCAAAACAAAAAGTATCTAACATTATGTGTAGATTGTGAAACAAGCTGTATTTATACTGTCCTTATCATGACTACCCTGTCATCAAGTAGCACCAAAGTGTATGTATAAGGAGAAACATTTGGGGTCTGGTAATAGCCTACAAGTACGTATATAGGTTCATGCATCAGTGTAATGCATAGCTATGTACCTGTCATGTCTCCCTTTATACTATAAAGCTTAAAAGTACAATGAGTCATTATTTCTATCATATTTTTTGCCATTATTCTTATTCAATGCAGAAAATGTCATGAAAAAAAATTTTTTTCCTAGTGAAATATAATTTAAGCCCTGTTGAATGGTTTAGATAGATCTCTGTTTGTACCAATGACTAAAGGAAACAAAAGAAAGGAAAGGGACCATGTTGTTAAGATACTGCTCTGATATAGTTACACATCACAGATACATATGGTAACAAAAGTAACAAAAAAGTAAGGAAACAAATTTTATATATATGGGGGGGTGGTAGGGTGGGTGGGGCTATGGGAAAAAATGAGAATTAAGTTGTGTCTTATACTGGTACAAATCCCCATTATGGAGTGCAATCATGATGTGTATATTTAATGTACCAATAAAGATAATTTAAAAAAAAAGAATTACAGTGTCAGACAATAGTAATTTCTTCATTGGAGCAAGGTCCTGGTACGAACACTGAGAAAGGTTTCTGTTTCATTAAGGTGCCCAACATTTTAGAATCATCAAAACTAACACTCATCTGCTGTTCTCCCTGTGCAGTATTTGCAATATTATTGCTGTATGACTATTTCAAAGCAAACTCTTTGCTAGAGAATTAATTATAATGTTGAAGATTTGTATGAGTGAGTAGAGAGAATATAACTACATGAAACCAAAGAATGTTATGTTATCTCCAATGTATTTTTATATACACTAGAATTACACCAGAAGGCATATTTTTACAAATTGAGACATGCTTTATTAGCACCAGTGGGACATCAACTTCTTTTTGCAAAGACACACATTGGCTCCTTCCTCAACTACCTACTATTTGTCATCTAAATGGAAATTATTTTTACAGCTTATTTTTGCAAAAGTTTTTCACTATACCCTGCAGAAGTATTAATGTTTTTATCATGTTGATGTCTAATAATGAACAAATTATTTTTACATTAAACTTATGGCTTCTCCAGTGCTTAAATTAAGAGTAAGTTGGGGATTCATATCAATCAAAGGAAGCATCTGTAATGGTCCCTCTAGTAATGCTTGTGGCTTTTTACCAGCTAGTATTTGGAGGAAGGTAACAATCATTTAAAATATACACCAAAATATTTTCCTAAAGTTCTCTGAGTCAACAAGAAAAAAAAATGTATTTGAGATTGACTACATCAATATATTTTAATTCCTTTGCCTGTTCCAAGTGAACCCATAGCCAAATGAAGCTTATGATTGCACAGCTGGAAACTTATTGCTTCTTCCTTTTATAAAAATATAACCACAGGTGATTGTGAACCTATTGGTTTGAATTTTCACTTATAGAAAAGAGGTAATGAATTACTTCCTTTGCTCTCTCTAGGCACTGAAGAGAGGCATTTATCATGAATTCATCATATGTTGAGTATATGAGACTGAATGTTAAGGCTGAAAATACCCTTTTGAGAGGTCATTTTGCCTGTTCACTCCTTGATTTGTTCCTTTGCCCTTTTCTTCCTGTGTTTCTTTATTCACTTAATAATAAATATTAATTGAACTTTTCTTGTGAACTAGGCATTGTGCTAAGTTCTGGGAACACAGTGATAAATAAATAAACCTAGAAGGAGCTCCAAAGACAAACCCAGACCCTTCTCAAATTCACTTATCCATTTATTCATATTTATATTCAATACCAAGTATAATGAAGCAAGTCAAACAGATATGGATTTAATTTTTAGTTAACAAATGGGAGATTTGGGGTCAATTTAAGTTTACAGATCCTCAACTTTCTTATATCCTATCTCTCAAAGAATGATAGAGTGGATCATACAGACCATTTTTTTCTCTCCATTCTCATCTATAATCTTACCAATTCCCACACATGGTAGTGCCTAGGGGCATAAAAGGAGTAAGACACATTTTCTGGCACTGTGCTTATTTGTTCTAAAGATACAGAGAAAGAAAATATCATTCTTGTCTGTTGGAAAATTAAATTCAGAGGTCTCTACTGTGTACCAAGCATTGTTCTGATTGCTATAAATGGACAGGGTTGTATTCTCAGTAATTTATAGGATGGGAATTATACCCATTGTTACTATTCAGACATAAAATGTCTTTCTGAAGCCTCACATGTTGAGGTATAGCTTTTGGAAGTGATTAGATCCTGAAGGCTCCAGCTACATCAAATAGATTAATCCACTGATGAAATCATAGTTGATGGCATTATTAGCAGATGATGGAAATAGGAGGTGGGGTCTTGTTGATGAGAGCTGGATTTGGAAGTGTGACTTTGGGCACTCTGTCTGGTCACTGGTCTCTGCCTCTCTGGCTCTTTCCCTTTCTTTCTGCTTCCTGGCTGCTTTAAGGTGAGCAGTTTTGTTTTCCCACACCTTTCCACCATTATGTTTCTACCTCACACAAGCCTAGAAGCAATGGACTCAAGCATCTAAGGACTAAGACCTCTGAAACCCTTAGCCTAACTAAATCTTTCCTCCTTTAAATTGATTTTATCCAGTATTTTGTCACAGCCACACAAAGTTAACATGCTCTTCCTCTTACTTGGATGAAAAAGTAGGGTACAAAAAGATGAGAAAACTGCCAAAGTCACAAATACTGAATAGCAAGAATCACATCTAGACTGCTGTGTCCGGATCCTGAGTTTTTAACCACTGCACCCAGTAATCTGCCTCTCAAGGAAAGCTCCTACATAGAAAAATAGAGATGATAATTGTTTTATGAGAGGTTCAAACAGTGGGTGGATAAGGGATGAAAAACTAAGAGAATTTGGTCTAGAACTTCAAAAATATATAAAGGAATGGAAGGAAAAAGAAAGCTACTACCCAAGCATTCTGCTACCACACTACAACCCAAGTCCTTTTAAAATTTCCTTTTGAAAGAAGGTCTCCCTAAATTGTACAATGCAAGGCTGATCTTGTACATTCAATCCTCTTGCCCTCAGCCTCTCCAGTACCTGGGGTTACAGGCTTATGTCATCACACTTGGCAATAAAATATTTTGAAATTAAGGGATGGGCATTTTTTTCAGGTATAATGGCATTGCACTCTTAACATGCTGCAGCATGGTGTAATCATAACTTCATATGCATTGAGAAACCAAAAAGAAAATTATGTGATTTGGCTATTGCTAATGCCTCTGTCCAATCCTTGTGGCAAACACCCAACACCCAACACCCCCAACTTGAAGGAGAACAGAATTATTTTGCTCTCTGCCTTCAGAGGACTCAATCACAGTTGGCTGGCTCCAACGCAGCATAGGCACCATGAAAGAATTTGGTGGAGGAAACTGCTTCTGTATGTTCACAGTAGACAGAGAGGAAAGGAAAGGGCAGGGAGGGAAGTCACCAGGCATGCCCCTGGTGGCCCACCTCTTCTGACAATGCAATACCTCCTAACAGCATGCTCAGCTATTGTATTCAGTGGATGAATCCACAAACGTGGGTAGTGGCCCTATGATCTAATCACCTTCCACAAGCTCTAACTCTGAAAACTAAACCTCTTGGAAGATATTATAGATCTAAACCACAGCACCTCTTATCTTGAATCAAACCCCCAATGTCTCTGAGGTCTGCTTATATTTAGAAAAACAACTTAAAATTGCTATGTCTCTGATTTATAAAAGTAACACATGCTAATTGTAGAAAAACTAATAGAATAAAGTATAATGCAACAGTTTTAAACATCATTCTATTTCATCATTTAGAAAAGTTAATCAGCAGCTCATCATGATGGTACATGCTTGTCATCCCAGCATTTGGGAGGCTGAGGCAGAAGAATGGCAAATATGATCCCTGCCTAGACTATAATGAATATAAGTCCAGCTTGGTACATAGTGAAACCATATCTCAAAGAAAAGAAGTTAATCAACTTAATATTTAGATATATTTCTTCTTATTCCCTTTTGTGCATATATTCTATTAAATATATTTGTTACATAAAAATTGGTAATAAATTTATATGCAATTTCAATTCTTCTTTCACTTTGTTTTTTTGTGGTACTGTAGATTAAACTCATGACCTTTCAGGCTGGGGATTTAGCTCAGTGGTTCTGGTGTCTGCCTTGTAAATGCAAGGGCCTGAGTTCAATCCCTGGTAGTCACATACAACAAAGCTTGGAGTAGTGACTCACATCCACCAGCAATCAGTACTACATACCACAGTGTTGGGTGTGGTTGCTTATTCCTGTAATCCCAGCACTCAGGAGGCAGAGGCAGGAGGATTGCTAAGTTCAGGACCAGCCTGAACTACAAAATGAGACCCTGTCTCAAAAAAAAAAAAGAAAGAAAGAAAAGAAAAAGAAACCGAAACTCATAACCTTTCAGTTGCATGGCAAGCAGTGACACCAATGAGCTAAATCTGTGGCATTCTTTCACTTTATTTTTTAAACTGATTTTATTGATATATTTTATATATACATTATGATCACATTTCAATATTGATAGTTTATACTATATATGATGCACCTTAATTCTTATTTTTTTCCCATTCCCCAGACCTCCCTACAGTCCCCGCCCCCTAGATGCATAAGCTTTGTTTCTTTTTCTTTTTCTTTTTTTGAGACAGGGTCCCACTTTGTAGTTCAGGCTGGCCCTGAGCTCACTGTGTAGCTGAGGCTAGCCTCAAACTCACAGAAATCTTTCTTCCTCTGCCTCCCAAATGCTAGAATTACAAATGTGAGCCACCATGCCTAGCAGTTTCCTTTCTTCAACCATCAAATTTTTCCTTTCCCTTCTTATTTTCCCCTACCGTCCCTTTCCCTCTTCCTTTTTTAACATTTTCTTTCTATTTCACAATACCTACCATATGTTTTGGAACTCATTTACGCCTTCAGTTTCTCATCCCAGAGAAATGATATGGTATTTACACAACTGCACTTCATTTTTATCCACAGTAATAAATTTTATTTTTTCTCATAGTCTCTATCTCTTTTCCTTATTTTACTAATGTTTAGTATTTACTATTTAATATTTAATAGCATATTGCAGACTGCATGTTTTTATTTCTTTCTTGTATACTTGTCTTCTTCTCCCATTTCCACTATATACATACTAGACCATAATCTCCACAAGGGTGAGAATTTATTTCTTCTATTCTCTTCAGAGCCTAACGAGTTCTTGGCTCACTACTTGTTGAATGAATTATCTTAAAGATGAAAGTATAATAGTACTATCCCTGGAGAGGATACCTAAGTCTAAGGTTTTGTTAGATAAGATGACAGCACATGTTCTTGCATATTTACATGGCTGTTCTTACCTGTTATATCAGGTACCCATTCCTCATTATGTTAGCCTACATATGTAAGTAATGATATGGATGGCCTCAAGAATAATGGATTAGGTAAGTGCAGTGGAAGTCTCACTGTGACTCCTGCCACCAGCCAGCAGCTTCTTTGTCCTTGAGGCCCACCTACAGGCCTTCAGAATTTCCATTCCACAGCAGGTGAGTCTGAGTAAACCCCACAGAGGTTGCTCAGCAACTACTCCCACCAACAGATAATCTTCCTGTCATCGGGACCAGACCAGAAGCTCCCAGGACCTCTATTCCCCTATTAGCAAGTCTGAGTAAGTGCTGAGGAGGTCATGCAGTAACCTCAGCAGCTGGCCAGCAGCCTTCCTGCCACTAGGACCAGACCAGAATCCCTGAGACCCCCATTCCTGTGTAGAAGAGTCTGAGTGAGTGCTGTGGAGGTTGTACAGTGACCTGGTGCAGGCTAGCAGAATAGAAATGAGAAAAAAAACAATTTAACCCAGATACAAAGATCATCATCACAGGAGAATTCAGGAAAAAGGGAAATGGAGAAAACTGAAGCTCAATCACTAGTACTTTCTGATCTGGTAACAAAAGCAGACTTAGTAAAACGGAAATTAGAACTTATCACTAAGATGAAAACGGAGATTCTGTCCACAGTGAAAGATATGATTAAAGAAGAGATCAGGGGCACGATAGAATTGGAGATAACAAAAGCAATGGAACCTTTTAAACGGCTTCAAGCAGAGTTCCAGGTAATTAAAAATGAGAACAAAAGTTTGAGATGAAGGATGAATGAAGCTGAGGATCAAATTCAGAACTAAAGGACAGGATCACAGTCAATGAACAGGAAAGGAATAACTTATGGAAAATAGCAAGGGATCATATAAAATCCTAGACGATTCAAAGAAGAATAACATAAGATTGACTGGAGTCACTGAGGAAGCAATAGACAGCACAAAAGACAAAAAAAAAAAAAAATGTTCACGGATATAATGGCAGAATACTTAATAGGAAAAGAACTGAACATACAGATAAATGAAGCATATAGAACTCCAAAAGGCTGTGATATAAAATAATCTATATGTAGCCACATAATTATCATGGTTCTAGATATCCTACAAGTGAAAACAGTTAGAAAAAAGAAAAAAAATACACACACACACACACACACACACACACGAAAGCCCATCAGGATTACAGTGGACTTTTCAATGCAAATGCTCAATGCAAGAAGAGCCTGGAGTGAAGTGTTTCAAGTCTTGGAGGAAAATAACTTCCAACCTAGATTAATGTATCCGGCAATACTATCTTTCAAAATCAATTGGAAATAAGATACTTCCTTGAGAAAGAACACCTAAAAAACTTCACAAAGACAAAACCTGCACTCCAAAAACTTCTGAAGTATATCTTGTAGCGGGAGGGGGGGTGGGATGAAGATCACAAACTCATTAGACCCAGCAGAGTGAACTCACTGGACAAAGCAAGAAAATGAATGGAAAGGGGAAAAGCAAACAATAAAAGAGCCAAGAACAGGAAAACACCATGATAGGTAGAAATCAGTCATAACCGTTAATGTCAGTGGCCTCAATGCACCAATTAAAAGATACAGGCTGGCAGAGTGTTTAAGAACCAGTGTCCTACAATATGCTGCATACAAGAAACACACTTTATTAAAAAAGAAAGCCATAGCCTAAAAGTAAAAGGATGGAAAACAATTCTTCATGTGAGAGGAAACAGCAAAAAAGCAGGAGTGGCCATCCTATCTGCAGACAAAATAGATTTCAAAACAAGACTGACTGAGAGAGACAAAGAAGGCTGCTATATCCTCTTATAGGGAACAGTCCAAGGCAAAGATATGACATTCATAAATATATATGCACCAAATTCCAGTGTACTCAACTATATAAAACAATCATTAATGGAAATGAAAATCCAGATAAACACTAATACAATAGTAGTAGGGAATTCCAACACTTCAGTGTCACAACTAGGATCAACTGGACAAAAAAAATCAATAATGAAATACTTGAACCAAAACTTTGAATAAATAGGTTTAATAGATGCCTATAGAAAGTTTCACTGTACATGCGTCATTCTCCAAAATAGACCACATGCTAGTTCAAAGAACATGTTTAAATAAATGCAAAGGAATTGAAGTTATCCCCTGCATTTTGTCAGACCATTGAAATTGGAGGTGAATAGCAAAAGAAACTCCAAGATCTTCACAAACATATGGAAATTGAATAACACCCTGTTGAATGGATCACAGAAGAAATTAAACAGTTTTTATAATTAACTGATAACTCCAGTACAACTTACAGGGATTTATGGGACACAATGAAAGCAATTCTATGAGAGAAATTCATAGCAGTGAATGCCTACAACCAGAAAATAGAGCAAGCTCCAATAAACAATCTAATGCTTTTGCAAGGTACTAGAAAATGAG